>CAUYQV010061415.1:0-12872 GCA_963574575.1 Galagoides demidoff
CAGCGCCAGCCACATACACCAAGGCTGGCAGATTCCAATCTGGCCCTGGCCAGCTAAACAACAATGACAACTGCAACAAAAAATAGCCAGGCATTGTGGCAGGCACCTGTAGTTCCAGCTACGTGGGAGGCTGAGGCAAGATAATTGTTTAAGCCCAGAGAGTTGGAGGTTATTGTGAGCTGTGACGCCCCAGCACTCTACCCAGGGTGACATAGTGAGACCCTGTCTCTAAACAATAAAAAAGAATAATAAAGTCTGATTTCTTAGGAGTTTCGTATTTTCTTATGCTCTTGTGTTGCTATTTAGTGCCATTTTCATTTCAAAGTGAAGCCCTTAAAAAAAGGTAACTATGTGAAGCCGAGGGAGAGGGCACTGACTGTAACCATAGCAGTTATTTCACTGTGTGTGTATATGAAAAAACCACCATGTTATTCAATGTAAGCATGTAATTTTTTTAAAAAACCAAATAAGTACAAAGAAAACTCTTTTAGCAATTTTGAAACATATAATACTTTTTTTTATTTGCAGTTTTTGGCCGGGGCTGGGTTAGAACCCACCACCTCTGGCATGTGGGGCCGGCGCCCTACTCCTTTGAGCCACAGGTGCCACCCAAAAACATATAATAGATTTTTAAATATTTTTATGTTTTGTGACAGAGTCTCACTCTTTCATTCTGAGTCAAGTACTGTGGTGTCATAGTTGACAGCAACCTCAACCTCTTGGGCTTTGGCAATCCTCTTGCCTCAGCCTCCTGAATAGGTGGGACTACAGGGGCCTGCCATAAGGCCTAATTTTTATATTTGTAGTAGTGAAGGGATCTCACTGTTGTTCACCTGGTCTCCTGTGCTCCCTTAGTCCACCTGCCTGGGCCTCCCAGGCTGCTAGGATACAGGTTTGAGCCACTAGGCCCAGCCAATTATTAACTGTGGTACCCTGAACTAGAGTATGAAATTATTTCTCCTGTGTCGCTGAAACTTTGTACCTTTGACTGTGTACTGTGTGTTTTTAAAAACAACAAATAGCTATAATGGTCAAAGAGCAAAGCATTACAGAGAAAGCTGGCCTACTTTCTACTTTTTGCTGGCCACTTTGGCTGAATGGGAGGCACTGGGTTCTCCATCTGTTTCTTGGTTCTCATCTGTGAGCTGTGCTGTTTCCATCCCATCCCACCAGGGTGAACTGGAGCCTCCCCATGTGGGCATGAAACAGGAAAAGGCAGGACCTTGTAGGTCCCATGAGAGGGTCTTGGCAGCAGGACCCCAGAGAGGGTTAGACCATCCTTTGAGAATGAGCCAGTGGGAGGCTGCATGGATCCTCGTAGCCTGTCTCAAAAGCCTCCTGTGGGTTGCGCCATGCACACAGTGGGTGTGCAGATGTGGGTTGTACAGATGGTGGATTGCACGGAGAGTGGATTATGCAGGTGGAGGGTACAGAGGGTACATTGCTCAGTGGTGGCCTGTGCACATGGTGCATTGAGCAGATGGTGGGTTGTATGGACCCGCAGTGTGCAGACAGTGGGTTGTGCAGACAGTGGGCTGTGCCTGGTGTGGGTTGCACTGATGGTACTTCGTGCAGATAATCAGATGCAGTCCCGTGGCTGCTGTGACCTGGTCACAGGAAGCCCTCCTCCTGGGCAGGGTTCATCACACGGGGCCCTCAGACTGGACACAGGAGAGAGAGGGTGTGCAGGGGAACCTCGCACTGCTGTTAATCCCTTGTTAAAAGGGATTTGGGGATTCCTGCTTTGAGAACAAAAATTTGCTCCAGGTGTTGGGACCCTCTTTGGCCTAATAGTAATAATAATAATAATAATGGAATAAAAAACCAGCTATAGCTGCCATGATCCCTTTCAGCCAAATAATAATAATGGAATAAAAAACTTACTCTAGGTACCAAGACCCTTTCCAGCAAAAAAAAAAAAAAAAAAAATTAGACTTAAAAACATGTTCTAGAAACTGGGACCCCTTTTAGCCAAATAATAATGATAATAATGATTATGGAATAAAAAAAATTATTTTAGGTGTTGGGAACCCTTTCAGCCAAATAATAATAATAATGATTATGGAATTTTTTTTTTTTTTGCAGTTTTTGGCCAGGGCTGGGTTTGAACCCACCACCTGCAGTATATGGGGCCAGCACCCTACTCCTTTGACCCACAGGTGCCACCCTGGAATAAAACATTTATTCTAGGTGCTGGGACCTGTTTCAGCCAAATAATAACAATGACAGTAATCATGATGGAATAAAAATCTTGTTCTAGGCACTGGGACCCCTTTCAGCCAAATAATCATAATAATAATGGGATAAAAATCTAGTTTTAGGCACTGGGACGCCTGGGACCTGTTTCAGCCAAATAACAACAACAATAATAACCATACTAGAGCTGAAAGCTTTTCTCACCTGTCACGATGTTTTTTAGCCAAGTAACGGTGATGTTGAGGACAGCATCGATGTGGAGGCTGGGGCACAGCCTGTTGGGTCACTCAGGCAGGATTTAAAAGGGGGCTGGGGGCGATCAGAGCACCTACGCTCACCCCCTTCACCTTGGGACGCCACTGAGTTACAGGGGTGCCCGTGACTCTGGCAGGCGGCGTTCACAGAAAAGCAGGTTAGCATAGGACCATCTGTGAACACGTGGGTGGTATTCTGAGATCCCCCAATCGTCGCTGAAGCTGATGTTAGCGTTCACGATGCCTTTTATGGTGTGTGTGTGCGTGCTGGGGTTGCTATCATAAAGCACCACAAACCAGGGGCTTATAACCACAGAAATGTGTCCTCCCCTAGCCCTGGAGCCCAGGAATCTGAGGTGCAGGTGTCTCAGGGCTGCCCCCTCCACAGGTCCCACGGAGGCTCCTTCCTGCTTCTCCCAGCTCCTGGGGTCTCCAGGCATCCCTGGGCTTGTGGCCACATCACTCCAGTCTCTGCGTCCATCTCCACATGGCTTCTCCTCTGCTGTGTTTTAAACTGACACCAGTCATTGGGTCTGAAGTCCAGTCTGACCCAGGACAGTCTCGTGTTGAGAATCCTTCATGTAAAGACCTTTTTTCTAAAGCACTTACACTGGGGGGTGTAATTATTTTAAAGGGGCAGGGTTTGGGTAGTCAGCTCTTTGGAGTCATTATTAAAATTTGCCTGAGTTGGCTCTGAACGTAGCGTCAACCTTGGTTCAGAAAACGCTTGCTTGCTGCAGTCTGTAATTTAATCTCCTGAGTGCTGTGTTGGAAGCTCAGATTTAACTTATCCCATTTTGATAAAAACCCAGCTGTCATTTCGGGCCTCCTGGTCACAGAGGTGGCCTCTGACGAGGGGCATCTGGAAGGGGCGGGCCATATGGGAATTCCACCATAACAGGAATCCCCAGGGGGCTGGCTTCTGTGCCGTGCAGATGTCCCCACCGAGAGCCCAGTGACATGTACGCAGGTCACAGCAGAGGTGTGCTTGGGCTCTAGGTACGGACGCTTTCAGGAGTGGCAGGTTGGAGGACTTCGTGATGGTGGTTCAAACGTGCCAGAACAGCGATGCTCCTTGGTAAAGATGAGACTGCGGCATTTGAAACAGCTTCCTTTGAAAGCGTGAAGTTTGAGAAAGGTGTCACCACCTCTTAGCCAGAATAAAGACCAGTTTAGCCAAATTGAGATCCTGTTTTGGCCTCTTTAATGGACGTGGCTCCCATGGGGCTTGACACAGATTCTTGCTTGCGGGATTAGGTGTGCAAACCATGATGGTGGTGGTGGTGGGTCCCCCATTGCAGGCTCCACTGTGCAAGGAGTTTCCCCCAAACTGACCCGTGGATCTCCCCCCACCTGGTGGCTGTTTGGTGGACTTCCCAAGTCCAGGAACCATTGAACACGTGCGCTAAGAAAGGTCCTCTGAGGGCCACCCCTCCAAAAATGCCACACTTGAAACCGAAAACATGTTTTTTTCTTTCGCGCCTTGGAATTGCTGCTGTGTAACCCAGAAGAAAGAGTGTGCTTGTGTGTCTGACAGGCATCCTCAAACTATAGCCTGTGGGCCACATGCGGCCCGCCGGGTGTTTTTGCTGCTGTTGCCTGTCCTGCTTAGCAGCTGACTCATCCCGGGGCCCGCAGTCCAGCCCTCCAACGGTCTGAGGGACAGTGAACTGGCCGCCTGTTTAAAAAGTTTGAGGACTCCTGGGTCCCTTCTGCTTTGTAAAAGCCAGCCACAAGGAAGGTGTGCCTATTGGGTTATGGCGAATAGCCTTGGCTTCAAAGTGCTTGGGTGCCTGCTGCCCGTCCGCTCCCTGGCAGGGCTCCTGCGCATGCCCGGGTCCCTTCTCACACTGTTCTATCTCACTCCTTCCTAGCAGGTCCCCACGAATGAGCCGACGCGTGGCAGGCGGGCTCCGGCGGGGGCAGCGATGGAGAATAGAGGGCTGGACGGCTCCCAGACAGACCTGAAGCTGGTGGCCCACCCCCGCGCCAAGAGCAAGGTGTGGAAGTATTTCGGCTTCGACACCAATGCTGAAGGATGCATCTTGCAGTGGAAAAAAATCTACTGTCGGATCTGCATGGCCCAGATCGCCTACTCCGGCAATACTTCCAACCTCTCCTACCATCTGGAAAAGAACCACCCCGAGGAATTCTGCGAGTTTGTCAAGAGCAACACGGAACAGATGCGGGAAGCCTTCGCCACCGCCTTCTCCAAGCTGAAGCCCGAGTCCTCCCAGCAGCCGGCGCCCGACACGCTCACCATGAAGGCCGGACATGGCCATGAGAGCAAGAGGCAGCAGGAGCTGACGGCTGCTGTCGTGGGGCTCATCTGTGAGGGCCTGTACCCGGCCTCCATCGTGGAGGAGCCCACCTTCAAGGCGCTGCTGAAGACGGCCGACCCCAGGTACGAGGTCCCCACAAGGAAGTTCATCTCCACCAAGGCCATCCCCGAGAAATATGGGGCGGTCCGGGAGGTCATCCTCAAGGAGCTGGCTGACGCCTCGTGGTGTGGCCTCTCCACGGACATGTGGCGTAGTCACAACCAGAACCGTGCCTACGTGACGCTGGCTGTCCATTTCCTGGGTGTCAGTTCCCCTAACTGCCTGTCTGTGGGCTCCAGGTGCCTGAAGACGTTCGAGGTGCCCGAGGAGAACACGGCGGAGACCATCACGAGGGTCCTGTATGAGGTCTTCATCGAGTGGGGCATCAGTGCCAAGGTCTTTGGGGCCACCACTGACTATGGCAAGGACATCGTGAAGGCGTGCTCATTGCTGGACATAGCGGTCCAGATGCCCTGCCTGGGGCAGACCTTCAACGCTGGCATCCAGCAGGCTTTTCAGCTGCCTAAGTTGGGTGCCCTGCTGTCACGGTGCCGCAAATTGGTGGAGTACTTTCAGCAGTCCACAGTTGCCATGTACATGCTCTATGAGAAGCAGAAACAGCAGAACATGGCGCATTGCATGCTGGTGAGTGACCGGGTCTTCTGGTGGGGCAGCACCTTGGCCATGCTGCAGAGGCTCAGGGAGCAGCAGTTTGTCATTGCTGGAGTGCTGGTGGAGGACAGCAACAACCATCACCTCATGCTGGAGGCCACTGAGTGGGCCACGATTGAGGGGCTGGTGGAACTTCTACAGCCCTTCAAACAAGTGGCAGAGATGCTGTCCGCCTCCAAATACCCCACTATCAGCATGGTGAAGCCACTTCTGCACATGTTGCTGAATACTACACTAAACGTAAAGGAGACAGATTCTAAGGAGATCAGCATGGCCAAAGAGGTGATTGCCAAGGAGCTGTCCAAGACCTATCAGGAGACGCCCGAGATCGACATGTTCCTCAACGTTGCCACCTTTCTGGATCCCCGCTATAAGAGGCTGCCTTTCCTCTCTGCTTTTGAGCGGCAGCAGGTGGAGAACCGTGTAGTGGAAGAAGCCAAAGGCCTCCTGGAGAAGGTCAAGGATGGCAGCTACCGGACACCAGCTGAGGACAAGATCTTCCCTCTGCCTGAGGAGCCTCCTGTGAAGAAGCTCACACTCGCGTCTACACCTCCTCCAACCAGTGTCATCAACAACATGCTGGCTGAGATCTTCTGCCAGACGGGTGGCGTGGAGGACCAGGAGGAGTGGCACGCCCAAGTGGTGGAGGAACTGAGCAACTTCAAGTCACAGAAGGTGCTTGGCCTCAACGAAGACCCCCTCAAGTGGTGGTCTGACCGCCTGGCTTTGTTCCCACTGTTGCCCAAGGTGCTTCAGAAGTACTGGTGTGTGACAGCCACCCGTGTTGCCCCCGAGCGCCTCTTTGGCTCTGCAGCCAATGTGGTCAGTGCCAAGAGGAACCGGCTGGCCCCTGCACATGTTGATGAGCAGGTGTTTCTGTATGAGAATGCCCGCAGTGGCGGGGCAGAGGCCGAGCTTGAGGACCAGGACGAGGGTGAATGGGGCTTGGACCAGGAGCAGGTGTTCCCACTGGGGGATGGCGTCAGCGGTGGCTTCTTTGGTATTAGGGATGGCGCCTTCCTGTAGGGTAGAAACATCTTGTTTTAGGAGTGGTCATGGGGTAGCCGTTCGGATGCACTGCTGTAAATATCTACCTGGCTGGCTTGGTGTTGAACCTCGAAGAACATCCGTGGTCATTGAAACCAAGAGGAAAAAGTTGAGGAAAGAAAGAAAGCAGTGCAGGAAGAAAGACAACAACTTTGCCTTCTACCCTTGCCCTGTTTCTTGGCCATCTCTCTGGGGACCCTCTTGGAGATGCAAACTCTGAGTTCTCCCACAGCGGCAAGGCCTGGAGGGATGTTGTTTCAACTTAGGACATCCCGAGTAATTCACCGTTCAGTCCTCCTTCAGAGAGAATTCAGAAGATAAACCCAAGAAGGTTCTAGGTCTTCCCCTAGAACCGGCCATTCCCCAGCACCACCACCACCACCACCACCGCAGGGTCATTCATCAGATGTGGTCCTGTTTATGTTGGAACGGGAGCAGGAATGTTGCTTCTGGGAAACTTGGAAGAGATAACCTTTGCCAAAATGCCCTTCTTGAAAAGAGACACATGTTTTATGTTTGGGGGAAAAAGTACGAATAATGAACACACAATGCAAGTACTTATACAAATGCAAAAAAAAAAAAAAAACATGCCAAAAGTGTTGAACATGTTATATTTTTGGCTCGATGCCGTGAACAAATCTTTCTCTCCCTTGTGGAAATTACTACTTTGTAGGCACGGTCTTTGAAACAGTCACTTAGGGGCATTGAGGTGGCTTGTTTTTGTATATTTGATCCTGACAGTTGTCCTGGCTTTTTCTTAAGGGGAGTGAGGGGTGGGTGAGAGTCAGCCTGTTTCTTGGAAGTGTTGTTGTTAAATTGTGCTCATCCAGCTTTCTTGGTACAGATAGGATTGTTTCAGGTTGCATTACAGTAAAGAATTCCTGAGTTCTTTGTTTGAGTTCAATCCCGTGGGTGCAATTAATTAAAAAAATAATAATAATTGTTCCTGGATAGTTTTACCTCGGGGGGTGGGTGAAATTATTATGCGCTGTGTCCCATGGTCTAGAGAAGCTGGAGAGTTATTTTCTAATAATGAGAACTACTTTTTAATTTTTGAAGGGAAAACGCTTTCTCTTAGCAACCACCTTGGTCCAAAGAGGCTTGAAGTGTTTGTCTGAGTCCCCCGTGCAATATGATAAGACTGGTTACGGGAGTCAGTTTGTAGGGAGGGATGGCTGTTGGCAAACCACCCCATTGGGGTCACTGGGAATATTCTGCCAGGACCCCCCTGATCTGACGGGATTGCCCAGGGATCCCAGAAGCCCCCGGCATTTTCACATCCAGGTCATGCCTTCCGATGCGTGGCTGCAAAGAACACAGAATTCCATCCTTATGTTCTCACTGGGTGTGTAGTTTTAGAGAAAGCTGTTCGACTTTTCTTTTTAAGTGAAAGTTGGGGGGTCCTGTCTCCCTTCTGGTCTGGGGTGGATAATATAGGTCAGTATTTTCCTTTCTGTGGGTTCTCATTCTGTGGGGGTCACCCACCTGCCCTTCACCTGTCTCTTGAGTCCTTTGCTTTTTTTTTTTTTTGTAAAGCACCCCAAAAGTGTGCATCACGAGCTTCCTCTGTGTGTGTCATTTTTGTTTTTAAGCCACTGGTCCCCTCTTTACTGTTTCTCTTATTTAATGCTCCTCAGACTGGACTCTTGCCCAATAAACCAGAGAAATAAATTCGCTTCCTAATGTGTCTGTCAACGGTCTGCGGGTCTTGATTTGTCTGTGTTTGGTGTCAACCCCCTGAGCCTTCCAAGAGAGGACAGAGGGAAATATTTCTTTTCTTTTTTTTATTTATTTTTTAATTTGTTGATAGCTGTTTAAAGCAGTGTCCTCTCTCCTCTGTGCCCTACATTGCCAACTTATGATGTACTTTTTGATTTTTTTTTTTTGGCATCAGAATAAGTGAGTAAAACGGTTGGCGGGTGGTTTCGGCTAGGCAGTGCTTACATCAGGTACAGTGACAGAATGGGTAGTTTTATAAATCTAGGCCTTTTTGGAGGACTCGACCTGAAGCGTTCATCAGACTAGCAGTCTTTCTCCTGGTCTCTTCCCTCCCTTCCTCTCTCCCTCCTTCCCTTCTTTTTTTTCCTTCCCTCCTTCCCTCCTGCCTTTCCTTCTTGCCTCCTTGCCTTGCCTCCCTCCTTCCCTCTCTCCCTCTGTCTCTTTTTCCCTCTCTCCCTCCCTCCCCTGAAGATAGCAAAGTACCCCAGAAAAAATCGTGGCCTCCCTGTCCTTGGGAGTAATCAAAACGTCCTCTGTTTCTGGTAGATGTGTGTTTTGAGTTTGAACAGCCCACGCTCAGTCCTGATAACCAAGCATTTCTACGGGACGGGAGAGGTTGACAGTTGTTTCTGGATAACGGATCATCACAGCAGTGAGCATTTCTTATACACGGACGTTTCTATCTGGGGCTGTACAGCAGTGCTGTGTCTGTGAAATTGCTGGTTTAGAATCCGAGGGAATTCTAATTCTGAGTTGGGCTTTTTGGTGTTTTTCCCCCTTCTCTGCAGGAGTGCCTCGTTGTCAGTAACTACAGGAGAACTGTTTTTAGCTGCTCCTTACACTGACCCCCTCCCTGCACTGAACCCTCCCTACACTGACCCCCTCTATACCCTGACCCTGTCCCTGCACTGAACCCTCCCTGCACTGACCCCCTCTATACCCTGACCTTGTCCCTGCACTGACGCCTTCCCTACACAGACCACCTCCCTGCACTGACCACCTCCCTGCACTGACCCCATCCCTACACTGAACCTCTTCCCTGAACTGACCCCCTCCCTACACTGACTGTCCTTCCTGAACTGACCCTCTCCCTGCACTGACCCCCTCCCTGCACTGACCACCTCCCTGCACTGACCACCTTCCCTACATTGAACCTCCTTCCTGTACTGACCCCCTCCCTGCACTGACCCTCTCCCTACACTGACCCCATCCCTATACAGACCACCTCCCTGCACTGACCCCCTCCCTACACTGAATATCTTCCCTGAACTGACCCTCTGCCTGCAGTGACCACCTCCCTGCACTGACCACCTCCCTACATGACCCTCTCCCTACACTGACCACTTCCCTGCACTGACCACCTCCCTGCACTGACCAGCTCCCTACACTGAATATCCTCCCTGAACTGACCCTCTCCCTGAACTGACCCTCTGCCTGCACTGACCACCTTCCCTACATTGAACCTCCTTCCTGAACTGACCCCATCCCTGCACTGACCCTCTCCCTACACTGAATATCCTCCTTGCACTGACCACCTCCTTGCACTGATTCCCTCCCTGCACTGACCACCTCCCTGCACTGACCACCTCCCTGCACTGACCATCAGCTTACATACTGGACATCATTATAGTATGTTATGTTGACCACCTCTGTTGACCATCTTGTCACAGTCCCTTCAGTGGTCACTTACCGTGGTCTGAGGAGGGTGCGGATCTTGGGAGAAAATGATAAACTGTATGTTTTTGGGAAGGGTACAACTGGCACCAGCCAGGCTGTGGCATGTGTCCATGGTGCTGGATTCCCATTTGCAAAGTCAATTTGCTGATAGATTCTGCACAAAGGGAATGGGACAGGGAGCCCAGAACAGCAGCTGACGTCCAGTGCAGCCGCCCCTGTGATCCCCAGTGCCCCAGCCTCCGCTCACGTGCAGACACGTATCCCTTCCTGGCCCTTCATTTCTGCCTTGACAGCAAGCCTGCCGTGGTCACACCTGTCCTCTCTTTGACGCTGTGTCTTATCTGAGGGATTCAGGCTCTGCTAACTGTGTGGAAGGTTGCCACGCCGTCACGGGGCTTCTCAGCTGACCTTCCGTAAGCAGCAACAGAGCTGTGCTTACTTGGTTATTTCTTCCTTCCCCCAGATTTTTTTATTTTCTGTAGTTTCTTCCTGAGGGGCTCCTGCTAAACAAATGTGGAGGTGTCAGCGCTTTGGAGCCCTCCTCAATCCTAGCTGCTGTCCTCCTGTGCGGGGGGTTTTCTGCATTATGGAAATCTCAACCCGAATATGTCTGTTTCCTTGTCGTAACAAGTGTGAACTGTCACCGTGGCTCCCTGTTTGTTATCAGACAAAATTACCAAAGTTCTGCTTTGTGTGATCTTGGTTTTGTAATCTAAACAGATCTTATTTGGGAGAGCTGGGAGCATGGAGACATTTGTTTAGAAAGTGATGGGGGTTGAGTGACGTCTTGGTAATCTCTGAAGTTCACCACAACCTCCCTCTTTTCTCGACTTGGGTGAGCTGGGTTGGTGGCCAGTAGTGCGGGTTCCCTGCAGAGGGGCGTGGCTCTGCATTTCATTTCTTCCTCTGTGCGTTTTGTCATTTCTTACCTGTCCTTCTATTCTTTAGGCACGGATCCTTTTAATTAGCCTGACTTTCTAATTCATCCAAGAGTAGGAAGCTACTGATGAATGTTTACTTCAGGTGAGGCAAGCCAGTAAAAATGAAGTGCATGCTTGATTACATTTCTGTGGCTGTTGACGTTTATTTTATATGTGATTTTTGTAAGGCATAGAATATATAAAATAGTATACTTTTTTTTTTTCTTTCTTTGGTTGCGAAAGAACTGATCATTAAGAAAGAAGAGTATCAGCTTGTTAAGGTCCCAATGAATGCCTTACTCAACAAGTTTGAAATAGCATCTTGGTCTGTGTTGCTATAACCAAGTACAGTAAACTCTCCACAGCTGACCCTATCTCTACACTGACCAGCTTGTTAATGTTGACCTAATTTTCATGGGCTGGACATGGACCTCATGTACATATCAGTACAGTAGGCCTAGTCTTTATGTTGACCACCTCTGTGGGTTGACCCGCTGGTTACAGTCCCTTAGAGATATTCTACTGTATAGAAAATCTACTCCACAGACAGAGGGGAAGATAGTTTTTGCAGAGGGGAGCTGACCCTGTGGTCCCTCTATTTAAGCAAAAGCTTAATTTCAGACTGAACAAAGAGGAATATTCATGTTATTTTTTTTGAATGGGTTGATGGTCATCCTATAATAAGGGTGACGTCCCTCTTTCAACTAAATATGGTCAAATTAGACATGTCATGGTGTCAGGTGCATGAGGGGAGTGAGGGGTGAGGTTAAGAAATAATTTTGATAATTTTATGGTAATCAGGTGTAAAGTGAAGCAGGAAGGGGAAGATGCGGTTGACTTTTCCACCATCTTGGTTCTGAGTGGTTGGAACTTGTCCTGGGTTCCATCTTGTTTTGAGCAGGGTAGCTCGAAACAAAGTTTTGAGACTTCTTGACTCAAGTGAAACAGGACTTGCATGATTATGCAGTGCGTGAAACAGTCTTGAAGGAGTGCTTGCCAGTTCCTTGGCTCAGTGTTGGACCCTGGAGGTTCAAGATCCCGGCGTGGCAGATGGCGTGAGTGGTGGAGATTCACTTCCTGGTTCATAGATGGCGCCTTCTCACTGTGTCCTCACATGGTGGAAGGAGTGAGGGAGCTCTCTGGGGTCCCTTTTAAAGGACATTGGGGCTTATAAACAAGAGACATTTATTGCTCATTGTCCTGGAAGCTGAAAGTTCAAGATCCTGGTGTGGCAGATGCTGAGAGTGGTGGGGACTCACCTGCTTGTTCATAGATGGCGCCTTCTCACTGTGTCCTCACATGGTGGACGGGGTGACAGAACTCTTGGGATCTGTTTTATAAGGACACTGATCCCATCCATGAGGCTCCACCCTCATGACCTCATCCCCTCCCAGTGGCCCCACCTCCTAACACCATCACTTGGGGGTTTCAACATACAGATTTTTTTTGGGGGGTACACATTCAGTCCCTAGCATATACCATTCTTTTAGAAATATAATAATAGTTAAGCTTTTAGTTAAATTTTCCAAGAGGAAGGGGGTAAAGAAACTTCTTACTTTGGAGGAGGGTGAAGGTTACTACTTTGAAATAGACTTGGGATTTGTATTTCTATAAAAGTCCAGGTCACCACAAAATTTAAACTTGCACGTAAAACAAGGGAGCGTTCATGTTTCCTGTTTTTGACATATGTAATCTTTGTTTAAATTACCCACAATTGTTTACAGTTAGCTCTGCTTCTAATTCAGTGTGTGGGACATGCTCATGTATTTATTGAGAAGTATAAATGTAATAAATACATATGTAACATTTGGAGAAACCTGAGTACATGCCATGAAGCACAGTCTTCTCTGGAACTCAGCTCCCCTCACCTACTGGATAACTGCTCCCACTTGATTTAATTTAATACATAACAAATGTCCCTTAATCATAGCCTCTGCCAGTACTGTGCAGTAGATTCCTCATTAACATTTAAAGGGAACCAAACATCTTCCATTGAAAATAGTTGTTCCAGGCCGTGCCTGTGGCTCAAAGCAGTAGGGCCCTGGCCCCATATACCGGAGGTGGTG
>CAUYQV010061417.1:0-30924 GCA_963574575.1 Galagoides demidoff
GGTCCCAGCTACTTGGGAGGCAGAGGCAGGAGACTTGCTTGAGCCCAGGAGTTGGAGGTTGCTATGAGCTGTGATGCCATGGCACTCTACCCAGGGGGATAGCTTGAGGCTCTGTCTCAAAAAAAAAAAAAAAAAAGAAAAGAAATAGAGCTTCACAAAGAAGAGCCCAGATAACATGTGGGCCGAGACATGGATGTGTGTCCTTTTAATATGGACACACGCGCATCAGAGGTTATGCACACACAACATCCCTCAAAGGCAACAGTGCTTGTTATCAGCAAAGCCCCATGCTCACGTCTGTGCAAAGGCAAATGGAAACGGAAAGAGATCACACACAGACACACACATGCACACCCCCACCTGCAACATGGATAAACAAGCATGCTGTCCAAAGCTGTCACCTCTATCTGTGACAGAATGCAGGGTCTTCTCTTGGGCCCCTCCTGGTGTCTTTCAGAGCTAATTGTTTTCTCAGACCTCTGTTTTTACTTTCAGTACAATTAAACACATTAACAGAAGAGCTCAGCCAGGATTTATTGGGACTATGGGGTTGGGAAGTGGTGCCCAGGAGATCTGGCACAGGATGGGTGATGGGACAGGATGAGCCTAGGAGCGTTGTCCGGGTATAAGTACTAACACTTGGGAAAATAGCTGTCCCTCAGAAGAACTTAAGGCCAATCTCAGGAGCCAAATTCACATAAAGTCTCAGTGGGAGCTGGCAGCCTCCTGCCGTGGCCTCCACCTGTGGCGCTAGGCGAGCAGTTTGTACGACACCCCGTGATGGCAGATGGGGAGGTTTAACAGTACAAGGGTTCCTAGCTTTCAGATGGGAATTGAAGACAACCCCTGGAAAATTGAAGCCATACTAGATTCTTCAAAAACCCCGCGGCTTGCTAGTTTCCAACCCACCTGCCCCCCTGGAAGCCCCAAGAAGGTCACCTTGAGTGAACCACTCCTCAGATGCTGAATTTTATACTGTTCAACAGTTACGAATTCCAACTCTCTTGCAACTGTCTTTCCAGGTAAGTGAAGGAGTTTTTAGGGAAACGTATCAGATTTCCCTCATACTGATTCACATGAAATTTGAATTCTAAAGGATTAAAGACATTTATATTCAGAAAATGGAAATAACATTTATAAATTTTTCAGTCCATTTTCCAAATGCTTTCCATTTATGTGTCAAAGATGTGTTCTAGTTCTCTAAACATAAAGCACAGGTTTAAGTAGCTCTAATTTAAAGTGAGCAGGGCCGGGTGCAGTAGCTCATGCCTCTAATCCCAACACTTTGCGTGGCCGAGGCTAGAGAATCACTTGAAGTCAGAAGTTCAAGACCAAGACCCCTATCTCTACAAAAAAAAAAAAAAAATAGAAAAATTACCCAGGTGTGGTGCTGTGTACCTGCCATCCCAGGTACTGGGCGGCTGAGGCAGGAAGATCCCCTCATGAGTTTGAGGTTACCACTGGGTCATTCCACCCTGGGTGACAAAGCAAGACTAGGTCTCTAAGAAAAAAATAATTAATTTGAATGAGATACACAGAACCTCCTTGTTGAAGAATGGGTGGAGCATGGCGTCCACATCTCTTAAAGACTCATGTCCCAGGAGATGTCTGTGGGTAAATGGTGTGCTGTCCCCAAGACCTGCTGCAGTGTCCCCACTGCCATACTGCCCATCTAGAAACACTCCATACATGAGGAGCCAGAGGCCTGTCTACCAAGGGAGGGTGCTGGTGCCCAGTAACTGAAGGGAGCTCTCAGGATCAAAAAAATGTTGCAGAATGCCTAACAGGTTTCAGGGAGAATGTGATCCACTAATGGGCCTACAGCCCCAGAAGGCCCAGCACTTTGTTATATGCACAGAGCGCAGCACGGAGCTCTATCCTCGTGTAAAATTTATAACACAATCAATCCATTGAGCGCATTTCCCTAGCTGGAAGAGGCTTTTAGTGTATATAAATTGTGAAGAGAAAAAAACTAGAGTATAGAGAGAGAGGTTAAAGACAGAGGAGAGACAGGGAGAGAGAGCAGTGAAGAGGCAGGATGCTGGGATGCCAAGAACAAGTGCAGGGTGTGGACACAAACAGGCGGAAGGCGCCTCCTCCCCTGGCATAGGAGGGAGGGCGGAAAGCAAAGGCCCCATGCCACTGGGTGATAGGTTCATGGTGGGAGCCAAGGAGCTGAGCTGCTCACCATCACTGCAGCAATTCTCTGCATAGGCAAGAGAATTGTCTATGTCACTGATGTTACAAGGACAGTCTCATGGAGCTGGAGCTGGGCAACAGGGAAAGAGAATGATGGCAAGAAGTCAGATTCTTAATGGAGCAAGGCTGTGGGACAGGAATTCCTTACATTTGTGTGGCACTTTGGGCATTTTTCTAAACTTTTTGCTTTGAAGTGCTTTGAGTAAATCAAAGAAACTGGAAAACATCCTGGGGAATGTTACTTCAAACGGTGCTCAAAGAAGACTGGCCTAGCAGATGCTGGGGTCAGGGCCTCTAGCCCAGGAAAGGCTTCTAGAGACCATGGGGTGGGGCAGCTTCAGCCTGGGTGTGGGTGTACTGCAGGTGCTAGGCCAAGAAAGACAGCAGGGGACCCGGGCATTCTACCCAGAAAACCCCTAAGCGTGAGCATTTAAATTATGCCCTTTCTCTATCAAGGTAAAAATGACAGTTCATATACCCAGTTATTTCACATGGAATCTCTGAATATGTAGGGTTAACAACTTGGCTTTTACCTTGCTGTGTCTCCATAGCCTCGTGCAGCACCTGGCACATGGCAGTCACACAGGAAGACTCCCGGAATAAAGGAAGGACGAGGAAATACCTGTAGAATAAAAATGAGAAAGTAATTTGGAAATGACTGAAAATCCACTGGAGCAATTTCTACTTCCTCTCCAGCCTTGGGGACCGAAGGGTAAACTTGACATTTGACTCAGGATTTTAAATCCTAGCTGCCATCCCTCCACTGTTGAGACCCGTTTCCATGTCCTTGGGAGATCTTGTCAGGCAGATACTCCTTCCTCCCTCTCCTTTTGCATTAATGGAATTAAGTTTCACCCCGTGGGCTGCTCTTTTCTCTTAGCAGCACATTCTGAACACCTCTTTCCAATGTCCGTAGGTACCATTTTGGTGTCTAATTCTAGGTGGCAGCAAATGTGGGTAGACATAAGATCATCACCCAGAGGAGTGTGGGGAACCCTGGAGACTTCCACAATGAAGGGGCAGCTGGAACAGAGGTCCGTGAGAGTCTGCAAAGTCGGCCAAAAAGACAAGGGAAAACACAGAAAAGTAGTGCCCGAGAAGTAAAGAAGGAAAAGGCTTCAAGGAGGAGGGAGTAGCCACTGACCCAGCTAGTTGAGGCCTGAGAGGTGGAGTTTCATCCAGCAGGAGGCAAGTCACTCACCATATGCTTTCCTGCCGCCTCCGTGTCCTCATGCTGGGTCGTCTGTGCACCAGCTGGACAGAAGCATTCCTCGCCTTACAGAGATGATGTGGGGTTTGTGTTTTGAAAAGGTGTTGGCTCGGATAGCATTTAGCTGCATTTTACAGAAACCCCAATTCAGAGTCGTAACCAAAAGGATTTTATTTTGTTCCACTGAGAAGAAATTCCAAAGCAGGCAGTCCAGGTCAAGGCCATCCCCAAGGCCCCATACCCCATAGAGCTGCTTATTCTGCTGTGCTTAGTGTGAAGATTTCCTCCTTAAGGTGGCTTCTCTGCGCCCAGCCAGCATGTCCCACATTCCAGCTGAGAAGACAGATATAAAGGGATATGCAAATTTCCACATGGAGTCACCACAAGCCCCACCCCCACAGACTTGGCTTCCCTGTCATTGGCCTCAACTGGGTGGCACGGCTGCTCGCACAGGTAGGCGAGTCTGGAGGCAGGAGCGTCTTCACCCAAGCACATTGCTCACCATTTCTTCTGGCAAAGGAGAAGAGAACAGACAGTGGGGGAGCAACCAGCAGTACCGTCACGGGCTGGTTATGTGAGAAAGGTTAAGTCTGAACGTTCACAGCAGGCAGACTTCTCAGATTTGCTATGTGTCTTCATAAGAGACAGAAATATTAAAGCAATCCATTGGATTCTAATCCCAACAGGAAGTAAAGAAGAAATCATGATCAGTCCTGGGCTGGTTTATCTTAAAAAGTAGGCCAGTTAGAGAGCTCAGTGTCAGCTAAACCTCTGTGTCCCGGTCCTTTCAGTTTTACTGACAAGCCTGTCATATTTTTTTTTAATTTAATTCCACCTTGCAAAAATAGTTGGAAAAAGCCAAGCTCAGCAAGTTCCTAGGAAACATGAGGGACCTTACTGGGTGAGCCATCTGGGGCCTGTGTGACTGAATTTCTTCCTCCTGATGACAGACAGTCTGAAACTTGCTCAGTCTCTAAAGTTGTGTGGAGGTGGGCAGAGTATCTGCTCTGAGCAGACAGAGGGAGATGCCCCCTCATCAGGCCACAGCAACGTCTGTGGACAAAAGCCGCTGCAAGTTCTCTGAGGTGAAAAGCGAAGCCAGACTGCTGAGGTAGAGAAAAGGGTTCTTGGCCTTTCTTCATGAAGCAGCGCCCGAGCTGCAGCTGCTCCACTTTCTCCAAGAATCCTCTGCCCTGGGCCAGTGAAGGTTTTCTGCCCAGGGTGCTGGTCTCGACTCAGCGTGCTGCAAGGAAAAAGGGTCTCTGAGCTGCAGCCCACGGTATCTGAGGCCATCAGCAGACGCCTGGGTAGATACACGTTTCCTCCAAGCCCCTGCCATCTCTCTGCCTCTGTCTCCCTGCCCCCCACATCGCTAGAATAATATCTTTGTGAGCTAAACGTAAGCACATGCCAGAAGCAGTTCATCTAAATGAACAAGTGCTTTCTGGGAAGAGGCCTGATGAAAGAGAAGCCGAGCAGAGCCCAGAGAGCTTGCCAAGCCCCGCTGCTGAAGGAAAGCCTGATTATTTTCAGAGGACAGGGTGTGCCAGCCGGTGGTCAGAGTCGAGCAGCAGCATCTTCGCCCCTGCCCAGCTCTCCGTGCCAGCAGCCTCCGCTTGAGGATGCAAGATGGCTCTGGAGAAATTCCATCCCCTAATTCGTTTAAGCAGAATAAACAGAGCTCCCAGCTCTGGAAGATCCAGCCCTCAGCAAAAGGCACTTGGAACCTCCATGGGGGGCTCGAATGTCCATGAGAAACATAAACATTGCGAGGCAGGAGACGTGAGACACAGCCTGCTCTGACCCCACAGCCCTGGGACCTGAGTAAGTGACCTCCCCTCTCCGGGTCTTGGTTGCTCACCTATCAGGTGACTGCTGTGTTCTGTAGCGCCTCAGGGGGCTGCAAAGAGTTTTTAAGAGTTTCCACAGACATTTGATTGAACTTTTATTCAACATTTTTTAATGATATTAAAAAAAGACATAACTATGACATGAGCCAAATTTTAACCCCCTGACGACTGTGAATGTGCTCATTCTAATACCATGTAAACACCTACTTGTGGGTCAGCCTTGGAATGAAGCTCTCCTGTCATCTACCATGTGCAACTAATTATCTGAATAAGGATTTCCCCAATATTGGGCAACCATTCCAGAAATAATCTGGATCAAAGGCAGACCTGACGCTTTTACCCATCTAACTTCACTTTCTGGAGTCGTCAAAATAGCCTTACTACACTCATTGGTTAAAGCCGCAATTTAAATTCATTTTAACTTCAAAATGATTAACCGTAACAAAATACTGCTTTGTCTAAATAAACTTTCTGTGTGAGCGTTCTAATATGGTCATATTGCTAAAATGCAGCAGAGACTGCAAAAGGGCCTCAGCTATCTGCTGTGGGCCAGGCAGTCACTAAACCAGGAGGGCCACAAGGGTCAGGCAGCAGGGGCAGAGGAGTTCTCCTGGGGAGGGGACAGTTAAAGATACCTTGTGTTTAGCAAGCAACTCAAGGACAATTAGTTCGTTGGCAGAATCAACCCTTAGAAGGGATGTGGGTATGTTTCAGATTCCTGGAGATCCGGGAATCCATGAAAGAACAGGGCACAGACAAAGGCCCAGACAGCCACGGCATCGGGCCAGCAATGAGCACATGGGACTCGTTGCTGCGAAGTGCTTACTGGGGAGCAGGCGCAGTGGAGAAAAGAATAGAAACTTTCGGACTTCCAAGAGAACCCTCAGCTGGTAAAGAGCCCTTAATCCTTGCTGCTGCTTTCAGACAATTTTCTGTTAAAGACCACAGGCAGAACTGCTGCCTGTTGGCCATGAGAACCTTGTAACCTGGGACCAGGGTGTTTGATTCCCTGAATGGGAGGAGCAGGGTACTCTTCCCTCACTGCCCTTCATTCATACAGCTGGGAGTTGAGACGTGAGTCTTCTCTGTAGGGGAATCTTCTAGGCCTCACTCTCAGAGATCCTGATTCAGCCGGTTTAGCGCGAGGCCTGAGAATTTTCATTTCTAACAAGCTCTCTAGTGAGACCAGTACTGCTAGTCCCTGAGCAACCTTGTGTAGCACGTCTCAAGTATCAACGGGACACTTGCTGTATCTTCTGCACAGTACAGGAGGGGTACAGAAGAAGGGTACAGAAACTCCTCCTTAGAATAAGGGAGACCTCCATAGAACAAGGGAGAAAATAGAATAAGAGAGACAAGGTGTCCTCTTTGACAATCAAAGGGTGGTGGAGGTGGGGTAGAGCGAAACCTCAGATCTGGACCCACAGAGGTTAAGGGAGGGAAGTCCCAGGGCAAGGAGCAATAAATAGGGTAGGGTCCCAGCCTGGCTTCCACCCAGTAGTCTACCCCAGAGAACAATATGAATACAGAAACCAAGCAGCCCCTAGCGAAATGAGCATGAATGGTGAAGGAGAGTCGAAAAGTGCTCAGACAGCATCCTCCGGTTGGGGCTGCTAGGCCACGGTTATCTGAAGGGTGCAATGAGGCACTTCCTTGAATGTCCCATTGTGAGGAAGAGTGTCCATTTGATGCCAAGAGTGAATCTTACTCAGCCATTACAGACAGAGCCAGAACACTCTGTCTAGCTTCTCACTCTATTTCTTCACACCATTCTTATTCTTACAATGAACAACTTTCTTGGGCAGAAGAGATTCCAGAATGTCACCCTGCCCCCATCATTAGTTTGAGGAGTGTGCTATGGCTTCACAGGGCCTCTTACACAGCTATCATCTTTCGCAGCAGTAGCCCAGGAAGAAAGGGTCCAGGATAAAGGTTTTGCCAATGTTTTGCCATGTTGTTTTCAAATTTGCTGTTAAAATTCTGTGCTAAACCTTGTGAAAGAGACAAACAGATGTCCTACAGTGCTGGGTGCTGTGTGGTGTGGCTTCAATTGGGAAAATCATATGACTCATTCCCATAAACTTACGAAAATATTTTCTTTCATAATTTAGCCACGAGCATTAATTAAAGCATCAAAGAATATGTATTTGGACCTATAAAATCTTCCTATGCAAAAGGAAAAACTACTGAACACTTGGAACTTTAAAAAATGCATTTTCAAAATGACCATACTTTTAACAAATTTAGTAAAAAAAAAAATAGTAAGATATAAACCAAATTGCTTTTAAGAATTATCCTGCAGCAAGATTATTTATTTTGCTTGGAAGAACCAACCGAGAATATATTTGTGCAGAGTGATCCATATTTACATAGGGTAAGGATATTCTATGTTTAGCAAAAAGTTAGAAAAGCTCATTTTTAAGTTGGCATTAAAAACTTAGAATGTATTTTCTCATAGAAAAGGAATCCTTATACCCAGTGGGAAAAGTGCCAACATGGGCACGCGTAAGGCTCCACAGCCTGGGATTAAGTTGGAGAGTGGGGCAGAAGTGCCTACCTAAGGAACAGAGCCTGGGTCTTGTAAACAGTGATCTGTGGGAAGAGGGAAGATTATGAAGGGGAAGGAAACCTGCCCCTTCCCAACACTTACCCTGCCCTTTTCTGGCTGCCTGAATGTTGGAAATAGGTTGTTTTGATTTTTGAAATACATTTTTATCGGGTGTCCTATATGTTAGTTATTATTCTGAGCCAAGGGATATAATAAACAAGATTGAAAGATCCTTGCCTTCAGGGAGCAAATACTTTAGTGGGAAAAATAGACGACTTAATAAAGAATTACAAGTAAAAGCACATGAGATTAGAGGAGCAGCTGACTCTGATTTGGAGTATCAAGGAAGGCTTTCCAGTACAAGTGACATCTAACCTAAGGCCTAAAAGATGAAGAGCAGTTAGTTAGCAAGGGGCAGGGTACAGAGGGTCTAGGGAAAGAGAAGTGATTTCCAGGCAGGGGAATCAGGATGTGCAAAGTCACCAGGAAGTGAGGCATGAAGGTTGGTGGGGTGGGGAGAGGATGCAGCGGGTCCCTTTTTGGTGGTGTTGGCTAACAAGTCTGGGAGGTATAGGTTGTCCTGTAGACAGCTGGCAGTAAGGGTGTGGGCTCAGGAGGAGATCTGGGCTGAGAGCACAGACACAAGAGTCACCAGCGCAAAGACAGTGGGAGGGGATGAAGTCACCCAAGGAGATGAGACCTGTGGAGCCAAGGACAAGAGAATTGAGAAGCAGGAAGGGGTCACCAGGATCAAAGACTTTGGGAGATGACAAAAGCCAATAATGGACGTTTCCATTCCTCTTGTTACAAGGTCACCTATGATTTTGGCAGGAGCAGTTTCATAGCAGAAAAATGAGCATGAGACATGTGAAGGGGGTTGACAACAGGGAAAGTAAAGGGACAAGCAAGTCTTTTGAGAAGCTTGGGCAATGCTAGAGTGGGATGGGAGTTGGGGGAGAGGCTGCCTTTTGCTTATTTGCCTGAATGGCAGAACAGATTAAGTAAAGAGAAAGAGGCTGAAGATACCTGAGACAAAGGGGAGAGGAACTAAAATGGGGTCACTGAGAAGGTAGGAGCAAGTGGGATCCAGCAGGGAGGAGAACCCAGCCCAGACGGGAGGACGGTGGAAAGGTGGGGCGTGCAGGTGGTGTGGAGAGTTGGTGGCCAGGACCGGAGAGCTGGTGACGTTCTTATGGGTTTTTCCACGTGGAGGAAGTCCAAGTCATCCTCTAAGGCAGTGGTTCTCAACCTTCCTAATGCCACAGCCCTTTAATACAGTTTCTGTGGGTCGTGACCCTTAGAACCGCAGCTCTAAGGGGCTCTAGGGAAGACTCAGGGCCTACTCTCTCTTCAAACACCATTGTGTGCCTTTTTCTTCAGCCCCTCAGGGTCAAAGTGTGCCCCCATCCCCTGCTGCCTTGATCTTCAAGCCCTTCTCATCCCCACCTGCTAGTTGCTCCACCTGTAGATGGCCAGCCTTGCGGCATCTCAGGAGTTGACTAGGTGTCAGAGGGAGGCAATCTGACCAGACAGGCTCAGGCTAAGTTCTGCCTCCAGGACTGATGACTCAGAGCCCGATGTGAAGCATTTGCTTTTCTGCGGGAAGGATCTTGTTTAGGTAAGAAAACTCTCCTTCAAGGGTTTTCAAATAGAAGAACAGACGGAGTGACTAGTTTCAGGTAGTGGGCAAGGATAACTGTGTGGCATCTGCTTGTGTGAGTACCTTTTATTCCAAAGTGACCCAAAGGGCAGGCCAGGAAACAGGAAGTTCCAGGGACCTTCAGGGTAGAGGAGACATTGAATAGGGGATGGAACAAGACGTTCTGAGCAAAATCTGCTTGCTTTCCCATAATCTAGAGGTCATGGCTCCTAAAATAACCAATACAGTTTGACCAAAGCCAGGGGCAACTTGGCCTCCTCCATGGTACGTCAGCCTCCGTGTTTTCAGCTTAAGTTCAGCATGTATGAGATACAAGGCAATGCTCATCTACAGTTGGAATTAACCTTGCTGATGGTGTCTACTGAGGTGATGGTAACAATTTTGCCATAGACCAGCAGCAAGGAATACTTCCTTTTATTGTCTGTTACTATAACCCAGGTCATTGGAACTCTTAAAATACATTTACACCAGAAAAGTCTTTATACTGTCTGTGAGCTGTATGCAAAACATGTGACCATGTGTGTGTGTGCGTGGTCCTCTTCCTTCACCCAGGGGTTCACCAACACACACAGACAATCCCTTTTCAACAACCCTGAACTGTCCCAGCTCAGGTGCTCAGACTCGCAGGTAAAGAGCGTGGTGTTTTTGAATCGGAAACCATTTTTTAAAATTTTTTTACTGTTAAAGAAAAACATGCTTGCTGCAGGGAATTTGGAAAACACAAAAAGGTCCAAAGACGAAATAAATGTGACCTGTTAGCCCAATTCCTAGAAATACTTGCAGGAATCTATTTCGATCCATTTTATTTTACTCTTTGACCTCTCTTTGTCTCTGCCTCTCTCTTCTCTCTCTGTCCCCCTCTTATTAAGGATCCTATCTCTCTACAATTGTGCATCTTTCCCTTTTCACTTACCTAAGTCAGGAAATGTAAAGGCAGGAACAGAACGTTGTTACTTCCACATTTCCTCCTTTATTTCTGTCTGCGTCTTTGCTTCCTCCTCTGCCAGGATTCCTTTTCCTTGGCGTATTTCCATTTTTATCAAAGTCCAGTTCAAAATGTAAAACAGTTTATGCTTTTTGAGTTTTATTTCCTCCCTACACTTGTTAAAATAGACCAGTAAAAGGAAGTTTTCCAGATCATGATAGATCCACCTCCAACTCTGTAACTCATTCAATCCAGAGTCCTAGGATAATGATCTGCCACCATATGCGGGTTATAACTTGAGGTTTCCATAAAAATGTGTCTTGGATTAACTGACTGTGCTACGGTGCCGAGTAACTGGCTTGTTTCTAAGAAGTGAAATGCCTGACATTTGCTCGATGCCGTTGGGAGAGCTTTCTGATGAAGCAGCCAATTAGGGATGTGACTTCAGGTGTGGTCTCCTTCTGACAGAGATGCTGCGCTCTCTATTCAAGAAGCTTTTCTACAAGGAGGCATAATGCCGTAGAAAGCAATTATCTTATTTAAACCTACACTTGTCTGGGGAGCTGAGGTCAGCCACAAAGCTATTGGAAAGAAGGAGCTGTCTGCCATAGAAAGCAATTTCTTTAGTTGGGGAGGATGGGGTCAGTTTGAACAACTTTGCTTTTGAATCAAGTGACCTCCTGAGCCCAGAGCCTGGCAAGATTAAGCACAGAGCAAACCTCAGGCCGGGGCCGCCCCCACTCTCTCTTCCAATCACACCCATTTCAAAACAAAACCAGAAATACTTTAAACGTAGCCTTCCAAAGCCAATGCCCTCCCCCAAAACTGTCTGTTACTGCTTCTGCTTGGATTATTTTCATTTCGGTTGTGTTTTTCTGACCGAAGGCCAGGCCCTTGTCTTTGTGTATTTGTAAAGTGCCATGTCTACTTACTAGTCTTTAGAAATTACAGACAATAACAGGAATGCGAGAGAAGCTGGCAGCCAAAACCTTGCAGCTTTTCTGAACTAATGCTCTGCCCAAGAACCAGAATGGAATATTTTTATAAGGCAATATTGAAACAATCTAATCCCACGAAACTAAATTAAGTCTGCATTAGTGGTACATAAACCAGCGCGCCATGTTGGCACGGAGTCTCTGCCCCTCGCATGGTTAGCCATGATGCCACGTTAATGAGCTGTTGCTTGTGGTCAGTATGAAAGGGAGCATATCCTTTCCAGCGAGTGAGCCTCACGACAATTTCATGACAATGATGGTTGAATTTAGACTTCATGCCGCCCTCTGTCCTTTCTGTGCCAACCTTCTGGAGATCCAGAAGTTCCTTGGGCATGATGGTTTTCATCTCGTGACATGGATCTGGCTGCACTCAACTTGCAGAATTTAGGATCCTCGGGAAAGAGACAGAAATGTGAGTGTTTGAATTCAGCTGAGAGGCACCATGAGGCCAGGCCAGGTCAGCACAGCAGAAACAAAACAAAAACAACGCAGTGGCAAAGCGGACAGCAAAAATATTTCCCTTTCCTTCCTGTCTTTCTTCCTCTCTTCATCCCTTCTTTCCTCTTCCTCCTTTTCTCTTTTTCCCTTCCCTCTCGCTCTTCCTCACAACTGAATTATGTAGTAAATTGTCTCTTCTTCACTTTGACTACGGACATGATTTCCAAGAGGCAGAAATAACCAGAAAATAACATTTGAAAGCTTAATGTCATGAATGCAACTCAGTTGTGAAGGCCATTCTTGTATAAGGCATAGGTTGGACAACACAATAGACCTTGAAGGTGTCTATATCAAATTTCGCTCCCCAGAATACAGCAAAGGCCATAGAATCCATGGGAAAACAGAGCAGGGCAGCCACAATAGCTGACAAGAGCTACCAATGCAAGGTCAGTGTCAATCCAGGGGATGTTCCCCTTTCTCTCATCCCATACCCTTCACACGACACACACCGCAAGGGGTTGGAACTGTCCCAGAATTAGTTGGCAGCTTCTGGGCAGCTTATGTCACCAGACCCAGTTAAGGTACACAAGGCCAGGAAACTTTTAGCTGGAAACATTCATGTGTTGAATTTAATGAACCGGGAATCAGCAGAGGTCATCACAACAGAACTCCAAGATGAAATCCTTCCACAAGGAACACTGCTGTCTTTCTCTTTAAAGCAGCCCTGGAAAATCATAGGCAGGGGCCCAGTCAGACTGCAAACTTTGAGATTTCATTTTTCATTTTAGGAACCAGTAACTGAAATATTTAATAAAATAAAAACCTCACAAATATCAGATTTGGAAACTTACAGTTAAAGTTTTCATCACAGATTTGTTTCCAGATGCACATTGTTGAGGAAATGCAGTTAAAATACAAGTTTTAAAACAATTGCTGCTATTATAAGAAGATTTTTTTATGAGTACATTGTTCAATGTAGTCACATTTCATTTCTAAAAATAGACAAATAACAAAATGATTCACAGATGTTGATTTACGAGAAAAATCGTGAACTATATAAACTGAAATGCATTTGAAGGAAGGATAGAGGACCTCATTAGAAATGCACCTCCTTCTCCCTGACTTCCCAGGAAATCCCAGGTCCTGTCTGGACCCACAGTGTTGGATACGAGTGCACACTGGCCTTTGCCAGGGCCAGTCCCAGGAACCAAGGCTGTGGACAGTAGACAGTGACAGCACAAGTGTCCAGTATCACACTCTCTGATAGGCATCCACCCTGGTAAGAGCAATAGCGGTCTTCATCAGAACCGCCTAGAATACTAGTTAAATACAGATTTTGGCCCCCACCCCTAGAAATTCAGATTCAGTGTATGTAGGGTGGAGTCTAGAAATCAGCATGTTCAATCTGCATTTCAGGTCACTTTGTGTAGCTGAGACTCTACTTTGAGAAATGTTCCCTTGAAGGATACCATTGAAATCATTTCCTCACCTTCAGAATCCTGCCTGCAGCCACCAATTCAGGTTATCTGGGCCATCCTGTGGTTTTTCTTAACACCTGAGGGCATCTCTAATATGCAAGTTTTTGAGAGCCAAAAATAGAGTAATGACTAAGCCCACATTTTGGACTGAGACTGTAAACTGTTTACTGTACAATTAACTGAAGCATAGTTATATAGATCAGCTTGCCATTAATTCTATATACATGGCATGGTTCTGGAAATACAGCCCAACCCCAGAGGTCTGTCCTGGGAGACTGACCTCCCTACCCCATGGAATGTGAAAATACACATTTGACTTTGACTTTGGTGATTGAAAACAACCCAACCCAATGCTCAGCTCTACTATGGACTCCAGGATATTTTCTGGGTAGCATTATCAAATATCTCTGTGGAAACTGGGGTTTTAATTGTTTAACTATTTCATGCCTGCCCTGTGTGATAAGCCAGTGACCACACATCATTATCAGAACACACTTGAGTTCAGATGGGTGGGAGAGAAAGGGCTAGCAAGCTGAGGATTTCCCACAGGTCACAACCTATCTTAGCTCCATGGCCATGGGCAGTGAGTGGCCCACTTTCCTGTTAGTTACACCTAAACTTTTACTACATCATATTCTGAGTGTTTTGTGTTACTATGGATTAATACCTTGGAGCTAGTTTAAGCACAGACGATGGAATTTATTCAAAGATTAGAAAGTTTGTATCTTGGTCTAGGAAAAGCCTGGAAGCAAGAACCAGAGAGTCAGTGGGAGCCAGCCCGAGTTTTCCCTCTCCAGATCTCTCTCTCCAGGTATTCTTGGTCTCCACAGACTGCCTTCCCCTGCTCTGCAGACCCCATGGTGGGATGGAGCTGCCTGTGGCTCTGGAGTCCACATGCTATAGTTTCAGCCTCAAGCACAGGAGAAATCTTTGTGTTAGTCTCAATCCCCAATATCACCAATTCAACAAATATTTATTGAAAATTCAGTATGTTCCAGATACTGTTATAGGTGTGTGGAATATATAAGGGAATAAAGAAGATCTCTTTAGGGTAGGAGGTTATGGCCAGAATCACAGTCCATAAACCATGGTTACTTTTGCAAACCAGCACAGGGAAGGAGAAATAACCTGAGTGGGAAATGGTGGGAAATGAGAGAAAAGAAAAGAAACAAGAGACAGGATGGGATTGGAAGTCTGATGCAGCTGATGATTGCAGCCAGCAATGAACTGTGGAAATAGCTTTATTTATAAAGTATCTTTAACAATGTAAACCTTAACACCTGGGATAAAGATTAACTTTAAAGAGGAAAAGCTGTGTGCTTTCCAATACTAAGGGAAAGTATGCATGGACTATGTGACTTCTAGCAGGTGAAAAGAATGGTTGTTGTTAAAGGAGAAGTGGCTGGGGGAGGGTGTCATTCCTTGAATGTCTCCCCAGGCTCTGGGGGCCCTGCCACCTCACAGCCTGTATTCCACAAGTTACCCGGTGCCCAGTCCTCTAGATCTCATCAGAGGCCTCAGTGAAAAGGGTCATTGTCAGCTGGGCTGGTACTCCAAAAGATGACACTCAAGAAGTGTCAAATGGGAAAATTCTGGCAGGATCTCATACAGCATTTTTACTCAAACCTCATCAGTGCATGAGCAGTCTAATGTTATCACTCCTCATCAGTTCTTTTCACCCACAGCTAGGGGAGGGACTCTTGCTATTCACTTCATTTCCCAGAAAAACAAAAAGAAAAAAGCAAGGCAACACAGAGAAGTGAGATGAAGTTGGCATTGCTCGGCACCATTCCTTAGAATTCTTTCAAAACTAATGATTCTCAAAATACAGACAAATGATCACCAGAGTTCATTTCTGGACTGAATGAATGGTTTTCTCATGGCATTTCTGAAAGCTGTCTTGCCCAACACTGTGCTATTCTTGCGATGCATTCTGTTCAAGCTATTGGGGAAGAGAAGTGGAAAAAGGTGATTTTGTTCCAGTGGCCCTGGGTCACTGTTTAAACCTTACTTCTACTCCTTTTGGGAATGCAACAGGCCTCCAGTGGAGATTTATAAAGCTGTGGTATGAATGACTATTTTCTAAGTAAAAATGCACATTTGATTTTAGCTTTGGTGCAGTGAAAACAACCTGACCCAGAGCACAGCCAGCCCGGATGGAGCTGGGAACTCAGGGCAGTGAGAGGCAGACTAGGGCTAACAGTGGGAATAGAAGTTAGGCGTTTACCCTGTCCTGCCACAGAAGTGGCTAAGAAAATCACAGAGACTCATTTCATAGGAACGTGCTGCGCCTTCACCACATAGAGGACAGTTCCATTTAGGGAAAGAAGAAAACAGCTACAACAAAGCTACCAGGCTTTGGTGTCATCATGGCTCACAGCAACCTCAAAGTCCTGGGCTCAAGTGATCCTTCTGCACATCCTCATAAAATGTTAGAATTACAGGCATGAGGCACCACATGCAGTCAGGTTTAGTTTTAAATGTGTTTCCTTTGAGGCACTTGTGGGATTTCCATGCAGGAATGACCAGAAGACACCTTAATTCTAAGTTTCTAATGCTCAGAAGGAGAGGTCAGGACAGTGACCAAGATTTGGGAGGCTTCAGCATAAAGGTGGATGCTGTGGGTGGCCAGCTGCCAAGATGGACCCCAATGAGCTCTGCCTTCTGGTGTTCATGCTCTTGTGTAGTTGGTCTTTAAGATTAATAGAATGCAGCCAAAATGATGGTATAGGACTGATTAATAATTAATAATAATGCTGGTATAGGACTTAATAATAATGAAGATTAATAGAATGTAGCCAAAATGATGGCATAGGACTGCCAAGGTTAGATCATAAAAGATGTTGTGGGTTAGTGTACCTTGGCCTCCTTTTGGGTCACTTGCTTTGGGAGAAACGGCTGTCATGTCGTGAGGACACATAAGCAGCCTTATGGAGAGTTCCCTGTAAATGAGCTGTAGGGGATGCTGATCCTCCAGTCCCCTGTTGCTGCTAGCCCCTGCCAGCTCTTCTAGAAGGAGATCAACGTGACAAAGAAAGACTCTACACACTCTGCTATTGCCAGATCAACAACCAATGAGGCTCAGAGAGGCTAGTGCTTCCCCCAGCATAAAGGCATGCTAGGAAAATGCTGCCCCAACCTGACAGCCCACCAGGCTTTTATTGTGTTTTAACAGCATTTACAGTATTTGTTGATTCATCATGATTATTAGGGAGTAAAAGAAACTTTGATGTCATACATGATATTTGGGAGGCCTTGTATAAGTATCAACACTTAAAAAGAAGCAATGTATAGAGGAGTGAGCAAAGTGGGTTAAGATTAACTTTTAAAGGGAAATATGCACTACCTTGGGGAGGGAATGACAACTGCCTCTTGATCTATACTACTAAATCTGTTCTAGCCAGCCCAAATGGCTGTTTTTAATCTATTCTTTTAAGTTGTTTTAAACTGGTAAAGCATTTGTTCTTGGTTGCTGTCATCAGCTTTCAAGATAAGAAGACAGCCTCTTGCTGTTTGTGCTCCTTAAAAATGCTTCACTGCTTTCTCTTTTTTGATTCTCCTAACCTGTCTCCACAGTCCCTACCAAGCCACAGCTGACTGCAGCCCTGGCTGACAGCTTGATTGCAACCTCATGAGGGATTCTGAGCCAGAACCACCCAGTGTAGCCACATTCCTGACTCTGAGAGAGAAACTATGTGAGATAATAAATGTTTGCAGTTTTGAGCTGCTAAATTTGGGGTAATCTGTCACACAGTAATAGACAACACTGGTAGCAATGGAAAGTGTGACCTTCTTCCATCCCCTTCACTCTCAGGAGAAAAAGTTACAAGCTGTAACTCTCCATCACTTCCCATCTATAAACACATTAGCTGTACTCTCCACTCCCAAAGCACTCACCTGTCTGTTCTTGCCCTCAAATGATGGCTCTTCAACTTTAGGTGTTAGTTTCCTGGGGCTTCCATAACAAAACACACAAACAGAGGTGGCTTAAAACAGCAGAAATGTATTCCTTCACAGTTTGAGAAGCACATATGAAGTTAAGGTGTCAGCAGGATCATGCTCTCTCTAAAGGATCTCTCTAAAATCTGTTGTGTGCCAGCCCCTTAGCTTTGGTGTCTGGAGCAATCCTTGGCATTCCTTGCCTTGCATCTGCATGACTCCTATGCTTGCCTCCATCTTCACATGGCATTCTGCCCTCTGCATCTGACTTTCTCTTCTTATAAGGACACTAGTCAAATTGGATAAAGGGCCCATTCTACTACAGTATGACCCCATTGTAATTTACATCTCAATTTAATTGCATCTACAATGACCCTTATTTCCAAATAAGGTCACATTTTAAGAGTCCAGAGATGGGGATTTTAGCATATTTTGGGGGGAGGCACAATTCAATATGTGACACTCTATGATGGACAGATTGCAGACCCTTCCCCATTCTCATCTTTTTGGCTTCCCTACAGAGGGATTTGATACTGTTGACTACATCTACTCAGAATTCTCTCCTCTCCTTTTAGAACACCCTTCTTCCAGTTCTCCTACTAACCACTCCTCAATCTCCCCTATTGGCATCTCTTCTACTCTTCTCTACAGTCAGATTCCTTGGAGTTCAGCATTTGGCTACCCTTTTTCCTAATGCTATGTCCTATGATTGGGTGATCTCATCATACTCATGGCTTCAGAGCACACCTAAATGCCGATGATGGGCTCTGCACCTGTAGCTCAGCCACTAGGGTGCTAGCCACATACACTGGAGCTGGTGAGTTCAAATCCAGCCCTGGCTTGCCAAACAACAATGAGAACTACAACCAAAAAGTAGCTGGGCATTATAGCGGATGCCTGTAGTCCCAGCTATTTGGAAGCCTGAGGCAAGAGAACCACTTAAGCCCAAGAGTTTGAGGTTGCTGTGAGCTGTGATGCCATGGCACTCTACCCAGGGTTACAGCTCGAGATTCTATCCAAATAAATAAATAAATAAAATAAATGCTGATGATGCTCAAGCCTCTGTGTCTAATCAGGCCATGCTCTGAGTTCCAGACCATGTACACAAATTCCAGCTGCACAGAGGAACCTTAGAAGTGACCTGTCCCAAACCAACCAAACTCTTGATCTCCCTTCCATACCTGCTCCCCAAATTCTGTTTCTCGGTGAATTTCTTCCATCCTCTGGGTCCTCTAAGTTGAGTGTCTGTCTCTTTTTACACTTTTGCTATCCTGCACCTGAGTCTGATCAATCCTGTCTCCTAAAGAATGCCAGGGTCTGGTCTGTTTCACCACTCATCTGGTTCAGACCAAGCCTCATTCCCCTCACTAGTCTTCCCTGCCTCCACTGTCTGTGCCCTACTCAGTCTTCTATACTGCTGCCAGTATTGGTGGTACCAATTCAGTCTTGTCGCTCCCTTACTTAACACCCCTTCATGGCTCTTCTTTGCCTTCAGGATAAAATCCAAAATTTTCAACATGGCTTCACCAGATCCCAGCCCTGACTACTCTAGACTGGCTCACCTCCTGAGATTGGCTCACCTCCCACTAATCCCTTGTTCCTGCTATCACTTAGCCCAGTCTTCCATCAACAGGTTTGAAATGTGCTGAGTTCCTTCACACCTCTGAGGCCCTTTGCCTCCTACTCCCCACCCCCTACCCCGCCCTATTTTAAGATCTGGCATTGTGACCATGAAAATGTAATTCTTGGACCTCCCACTCAGGGTACCTTACTGACCAAGGTGCCTGACTGGTATGCTCTGAGTACATTGCTGCATTTTCAGTAAGACCATGCTTCCAGGGGATGCTCTCAGCTATTGACAGAGCCTGGTAGAATATTAAGGCAGGTCTTTTCCTAGGAGACATAGAATTTTCCAACATCCAGTTTTGGCTTCAAGGCCTCCTGATAGCCTTGTTGAACCTTCCTTAGACTAAGCCCAACACTCCTTCCCTCTCTTCTTTACTCAAGGTCAGACTTGCAAAGTGGTCTGATGGTTTCTCCTGGCCTTCCTGGGCTCCTTCTCCACCCTTCCCACAGATATTTCCTCTAATAAAGATGTTTCATTCCATCTTGGTGCCTGCTTCTTAGAGGATCCAGACTAACATTCCAAGCTTAAGAGTCTCAAAGTGTTATTGTTTAGTAGATTAGAGAAAGAAGAACAATTTAAGCCTAAAGCAAGCAAGAAGAAGACATAATAAAAATTAGAGCAGTATCAATGAAATTCAAAAGATAAAAGCAATAGAGGAAACAGAGAAATAACAAAACAAAAGCCTGGTTCTTTGGGGGGGGGGAGTCAATAAAATTGATAAACTTCTAGCCAGGCTAACTAAGGAAAAAGATAACACACATTACCAATATCAGAAATAAGAGGAATGATCATAACTGAGCCCATGGACATTTAAAGGATAATCAAGGAATATTACAAACAACTCCAGACCCACAAATTCAATAACTTAGATGAAATAGATCAATTCATGAAAGATACAAACTACCAAAACTCATAAAAGGAGAAATAGATAATCCAAATAGGCCTATATTTATTAAAGACCTTGAATCAATAATTAATAATGAGTCCAAGAGAGAAAGTACCACGCTTCAGTGTTTTACTAGTGAATCCTACCAAACAATTTAGAAAGAAATCAGATCCCAGAATATAGAAAGCCAGAAAATACTTCCTAACTCTTTCTATGATACTGGCATTATCCAAATGCCAAAGTCAGAAAAAGACACTACAAAAATGGAAAACAATAGATCAAAATCTTCATGTGCATAGATGCAAAAATACTCAAGAAGACATTAGTAAGCCAGATTCAAAAATGTATGAAAAAAACTACATGCTTCAATCAAGTGGGATTTATTTCAGGTACATAAGGCTTGTTCAATTTATAAAAGTCAATGAATGTATTCAACCAAATAAACAGGCAAAGAAAAATCATAGGAACATACCAATAGGTGCATAAAAAATCTCTGACAAAAATCCAACGCTCATTCATGATAAAAACTCAGCAAACTAGGAGAAGAGGAAAACTTCCTCAACTTGATAAAGAACATCAACTAAAACCCTACAGCTAATGCCATGTATAAAAACTGGAAACTTTCCTCTAAGACCAGGAGCAAGGCAAGGATGATCCCTCTCACTAACCCTTTTCAGTGTCATACAAGAAGTCCTGGCTCGGCGCCTGTGGCTCAATTGGCTAAGGCACCAGCCACACACACCTAAGGTGGCAGGTTCGAATCCCCAGCCCGGGCCTGCCAAACAACGATGGCTGCAACCAAAAAATAGCCGGGTGCCTATGGTCCCAGCTACTTGGGAGGCAGAGGCAGGAGACTTGCTTGAGCCCAGGAGTTGGAGGTTGCTATGAGCTGTGATGCCACAGCACTCTACCCAGGGGGATAGCTTGAGGATCCGTCTCAAAAAAAAAAAAGAAGTCCTAGCTAATGCAATAAGACAAGAAAAAAATTTAACAAAGGTATACAATTGGGAAAGAAAAAATAAAACTCTTTGTTTGCAGATAGCATGATTATGTATATAAAAAATCCTAAGGAATAAATAAAAAGCTTCAGTAACTAATACACCATTATAGCAGGATTGCAGGACATAAGGCTAGAAATCTTGTTTTTCATATTCCCTGATCCCTCTTGGGCAGGCTTACTCATTTTCCCCTGGGCCCTCCAGTGTGCACACACCTCTACTCCAGCACTCTCTACCCTGTGAGGTCATGACTTCCTGACTCGCCAGTCATCCCACTGTGCTTCCAGGTTCATAACACCAGGAGCAAGTGTGCCTCAGACGTCTCTCTGTTCAGGTACCCAACACCTTTCCAGGCACATACAAACTCCAAGGTGCTCTTTCAGTATGTGCTCATGAACAGGGTGTGTTACTCCTCCAAAAACCCTCATGGTCAGCCTCTACTTTTTGCTAAAGAAAAGTGGAAATGTGTATGATTATCTTTTTGAGAAACATTATTTTACTTCAACAATCAGAAATGTCCACAATCTGTGTGTGGATAATACCTTTTTATTTAATATATCTAATTATCTTAGGGACTTCAGGCAAACTATCCCTTAAATTTATAGAAGACAAATATATGTGTGATGTAATGTCACATCTGCATTTTAACATTGTCTCAGTCCTATGACAACAAAATGGTTTTTGATATAATCTCAGACTGCATGGTAAATTGTTGTCAAGTTCCATCCTGGATGAACTACCAAAAGAGTAGCCTGAAAAAGAGCAATATGCTGATGCCAATGGCAGAAATAATGAGAATGTGGTAACATGGAAGGGCCGCTCCAAGGGAGCTGGAAAGGCACAGCAGTGCAGCCTGTGGGTAGACGTGGGACAGTGAGAATGGACATGTGAGGGCACTACCCCGCAATTCTGTGCACTGACTCCTGTCCTGCCAGGGGCTCTGAGTAGGCAAACCTGCCTATTATACTTACATGAGCCTTTGCCTTTGAAATTGAAGCCCACGCTGGTGGCAAGGGAAGAGAATGCCTGCGAGGAGATCATTCTTGTGAAAGTAAGCCACTTCGTAACAGCTTCACGATTTCCTATCTGTGGTAATTTGAGTCAAACAGATGAGGTTACACAATTAGTTCATCCTAGAAAAAGTGGTGCATCCCTCCTTGCTGGATATCACTACACTCACCTTTGAAGTATTCCTCTTGGGAAGCTATGCACCGACGCCAGTGCCTACTCTGCCTTTCAAAGCAATTTGGGAACCCTTTTTTCTGGAATGGCCATCAGAGCTGTCATCAAATGAAGTTTGGCCATTAAATTTGCAAACTCATCCTAGAAAAAATGCTACATACCTCATTGCTGAATATCACTATGGTCACCAGATGGCCAAGGGGAGTATTTCAAAGGTGACCATAGTGATATTCAGCAAGGGAGTATGTAGTACTTTTCCTAGGATGAGTTGCAAACTCAACTGTCCCACCTCGTAGAACAGGTTTATATTCTTTCCTCTTTCCTAACTCAGTCTCACTTTGTCAATATCTCTATATTATTTATTTGAAAAGTGCAATACTTATTTCAATCCTTATTAAGTATACGGGGAAATGAGTTTATCACCAAATGAATAATTTCTTTAAGCCTGAAACATGCTATTGTTAAGACACAGTATCATGTCTACATGAGGCTAACTCAATGTGCTAGAGAGTGATTTTCTATAAGGAAGGTGAGGGTGTCTTATCCTTTTCAATAACCAGGTTACCTGGCAAAAAGTTTAATAAATGTTTGGGGGAATAAATGTTATTTACTTTTGCTTATCTGCAATAAAGACTCATTTTCCACCTGTGATTTAGCCTATAACCTTGATACTTCCCTGCCAGCAATTTATGAACACCCAGAGAATGGAGATTAATTCTAGTAACACTTTTCAAAGCACATGGATGATAAACCTACCAAACAAAGTCTGAGCATTCTCTAAAAACAAATATTAATTTTCATCGTCATCAATCCCCCTTGTCTAACATGGATAGTTTTTCGATTTCTATTGGCTAAATTATTTGTGGCACACAATTTGCTGTCTTGGCCTGTATCTTTGAGAGTTGACTAACCCCTTAATTTGTGGCTTTAGACAGAAGGCTGATTCCAGACTGTGGGAGAAGATTGGCCCAATTTAAAAACTGGTTGTAATGAAATATATAAGTTTTTAGATTGCTTAGTTTCTCTTAAAAACCTAGTCTATCAGTGAGGTAATGGTTATGTTAATCAACTTGATTTAAGCATTTCACATTGTAAATCAAATCATCACATTTTACCCCATAAAAGTATACAGTTATGATTTAATAAAAAATTAAATCAAAGGGTGGAGCCTATGGCTCAAGGAGTAGGGTGCTGGCCCTATATGCCAGAGGTGGCAGGTTCAAACCCAGCCCAAGCCAAAAACTGCAAAAATAAATGAATAAATAAAAATAAATTAATTAATTAAATTTAAAAAAATCTGTCCCTGTGCGGTACCTGTGGCTCAGTGAGTATGGTGCCGGCCCCATATACTGAGGGTGGCGGGTTCAAACCTGGCCCGGGCCAAACTGCAACAAAAATAGCCGGGCGGTGTGGTGAGCGCCTATAGTCCCAGCTACTCGGAGGCTGAGGCAAGAGAATCACCTAAGCCCAAGAGCTGGAGGTTGCTGTGAGCTGTGATGCTATAACACTCTACCGAGGGCAACAAAATGAGACTCTGTCTCTAAAAAAAAAATCTATCCCTTTAAAATGTAAAAAGGACCTCACAGCAAGAAGTCATAGAGGCTGTTTGGAGTCTTATTTAAACTTTCTGTTAGCATCAGTTAGGCGGGGCTGCTAATGGGTCTATGCAACTCTGACTTATTTAGAGAGTGGCATGTGTTTGAGAGCTGCTTTGGCGAGGAAGTGTGCTAAACATAGAGGCACACACTCCGTGCCCACTGGGTTCACATAAAAGGAAAAAGTACGCAATAGGGGTTTACCTCAGTGGGATGAGGCTTGATATTTTCCAGATGGTGACACCACAAGCGAGCTCAATACAAATATCTTTAGAAAAAGATGCTCGAATATTAAATAAGCAATGAATATACATCAAGTCACAATCTGCTGCATTTCTTTACATCTGGCCGGGGAGTGTCTCTCATCCCTAGCTGCAGATGGGGTGGTCTTCTCTGTCAGTGGGAGGCCCATTAGATTTCCCATTAGGAAGATTATTCTGGCAGGGTAAGTTCTAGAACCTGAACATCATCCATAAATAGATTCAGGGTTTCTCATGGAGTGAGAAAGGAGGGGAGAGAAGAGAATAGCAAGGGAGATGTGGGTTTTTCTTTTTTAATTCAGGAGTTAAGTTATATTCATTGCATATGAAAGATCAGGCATTTCCTTCTAAATTTTTGGAAAGATCAGTATATACAACAGTCAGAAAGTAGAAAATGGAGTCGACCAGAATGATGATCATGAAACAGCTCAGGAATGAGCTGGCCAAGAAGCAGGGCCAGTGATGAGACAGGAGACTATTGGAAGGGGACAACGAGTCAGCCCTTTAGGAGCAGGGACAGGAGAATGGCTGCCTTCTACCAGGTGCTTGATAGGTCCAGATTTAAGGAAATCAAGGCAGCAACGAGACTCTCACTCATTATCTGCTTTGCTCTGTGTGTATGTGTGTGTGTGTGTGTGTGTGTGTGTGTGTGTGTGTGTGCGTGTGTTGGCAGGTAGAGTTCAGAAGGCCCCAGAAGAGGAGATCGAAACGGCCTCAATCAGTGCTTTCTTGGAACTGGCATTATCCCCTTCACACTTCTTAAGGAACTCAGAAGCTTCTCTTTGGTTTTTGGATAAACTACTGAATATAACTCAAGCTGGGGACGGTCGTGCAAGCCTGAAGATTTCTTGAACCTGGGAATTTGAGACCAGTCTGGGCAACACAGCAAGATGCTGTTTCCCCCCAAATAAAAAAAAAATTTAAAAAAGAATGCTCAAGACAAATGAGTTCTGTCAAAATACCAGACTTTGGTTATAGGAACTATCTGTGGACAGCTGTGGAGCTATGAACCTGTGCCATACTATTAGCTATTTCAGCTCAGTGCCCCCTAGAACAGCACTGATTCCCTATGTCATTCATACTTTCCAGGGTCAGCCCCGTGATGATGGCCAAAAACTGTCCACATAGGCTCGAAGCTGGAGTGTTCAACCTTTTTTCTTTTCTGCTGCACATTGGAAAAATTGTCTTAGGCCACGTAGTACAGACACGAACACTAATGAAACCTGATGAGCAAAAAAAAAAAAAAAAGGCCTGTGCTTATTTTTTGTGATATCTAGCATCACAGATAAGCAAAATAGGCCTCAAATAATTTGCATGTGACCTGTGGGCCTCAGTTTGGACATTCCTGCATCATCATTGACAGGTCAATGCTGAAAGACCTACTTAAATGTCTTTGAAATCTGCTCTACTTCCCAAACTTCCCTGAAGATGAGCATCATCTGGGGTGCTTCTTAAACCACAAATTGCTGGGCTTGAACCTTAATCTACTGAAACAGCATCTTCTGGAAGAGAAGAATGGTGATCGATGGATTTAACTAAAATGTACTTCAGCGTTTGAGCTGTTCAGCTGTGGATGGAGCTGGGACCTGTTATGTCAGAGTTCCTCAGGGGATTCTAGTAAGTACTCAAGGGCTGCCTGGGGGGGGTGCAGTGTGTGTTGTTCTGCTCACCCGCTTCATCCAGTCAGGATGCCTGGGGTTAAGTCTGGACTCTGTCATTGCTTGCTATCTGCACAACGCCAAGCAATCTAACTTCTCTAAGCCTCAGTGTCCTCAGCTCTAAAATAGAAACTACAATGTGACCTGCTTCCTAGGATTATTCTGAGGATTAAAGAGATAATTGTGTAATACCTGGCAATTTGTGAGCACTCGGTAGATTTAGATTTCATTATTAATTTTACATGTGCCTCCGTCCATGGTAAGAACTGGGGACACCAAGATGGATAAGAGGCAGGTCCTGTGCCCTGAGGGGGTTTGCTTTCTTTCTGGAGAGAAAGACTTCAGTTGGCTGATGGGTTAGGCTGAGGGGGCAATAGGACCAGAGCATGTTGAGCTCAGATGGGATGGTGAGTGTCTCTGCGATCAGAGACTTTGAAAGGCAGGTGACATTTTTGCTGAGGTTTGAAGAATGGGAAGACTGGCCTGACTGACAAGGTGGCAGTTGGGTAATGCCCACAGGGTGAATAAACCATGAGCAAAGAAACCTCACAGTGTCACCAAGAGATAGTATTTCACAGTGGCTGGGCTTAACACTCAGAAGATGAGCCTTAAAGGCAGATTTGGACCGAATGCCAAATACCTGTGAAGGTAATATTGAAGGTCTGGGTTTTGTGGCATGGGGACCAATCACCAGACAATTTCTAGGTTGATAAGTGATATAATTGGATCTCTGTTTTAGAGCAATAATCCCGACAGCATGCAAGATAGAGATGCAGAATGGGAATTCGGGAGGTGGATGTGAAGACTGGCATAGAAATTTTCATTCATTCATTCAGCAGATACTTTTGAGCATCTCCTGGAGCCAGAGCCCAGAAGCTGAGCTATAACAGTGAGCGAGACAGGATCACTGCCCCTGCAGTTAAAAGGCAGTTGTAATAGTCCAGGTAAATGATGGTCTGACCCAACCAGCAGCTGTGGGATAGGACAGGAAGGCTGGAATGGGAGAGAGGATGTAGAGATTCAATCAACAGAGATGGGGACAAATAATCCAGATAAAACTCATATAGAAAGAAGAAAGTTGCATGGAATAGCAGGGGCCAAGGGCGTGTGCTGGAGGCTGAGACATGTGCTCCTCGCACATTGTCCTTTTTCAGTCCCTTGATCTCTCTAAGTTCCTTCATGTGAAAGGGCCTTTGTACGTGCCAGTTCCTCTATTTTCAGATTTTTTCATGGCTGGCTCTTTCTCGTCCTTGGGAGCCTTTCTTGACCAGCCTATGTAAGTAGACCCCTTGTGCCAACCATTACCAGCTGTCCTGTCTATGCTCTTCCTATTGTTCATTACGAGGCCCCACCCCAATATACTTCCACCTTCCACCTTAGGCACCTTGTAGGGGGCCTAATCATAGCAGGCAGCCAATGAATATTTATTGAATGAATGAACCTCTGTTTCAGGCATTCCTAGAAAGTTTCATCATCACCTCTGAGGAGCAGAGGAGGAGAATGCCTTGTTGGAATGTGCCACTCACAACCTGTGCCTGTGACTGGGCATGACTGTGTCAAGGGTGCTGAGCCCTGACCTTGGCAAAATGTGCTTACTAGCCCACAAGTTTGTAGGTGAAAAAGACTAATGGGAAAAATGCTATCAGAAAAGCTGGGAGTTGGGCATTGGTAGGCTATATAACACATGAAAAAGTTTCTCATCTACCCTGTAGATGTTACTTATCTACCCTGCTTACCCCTGTATTTCTCCCTATGTTGCCACATAGACCTTTGAAGTCTATGTGATGCTTGAAGGGGTGGGAACAAATTTCATAGCCTATACTTAACATTTGTCATATGGAGTTGTCTTGGAGTGGAATCAGTTGGGTCGTAACAGAAAGCCATCTACTAAATAAGAAATCTCACAGGTATCCAGGGCCAGAGATCAGTGTCATCTGACCACAGAGGTCTTAACCGGAAAATAAAGAACCGGGCCCCTCCCTGCTTCTCTCGTGCCTTGGGTCCCTGCCCTTAGCTCTGTGCCCCATGTCTCTCCACAGAGCAGCTTCCCTTGCTCCCTGTGGTCTGCCACCCCATGGTTTTGACTTACATAAGGGCTGACTCAGTCTCTCTTTCTCCAAGTGCAAATGGTCTTGAGAGGAGGATTAGCTTAGCTGGTTTATAAATTGACCTCCCGTTGGGTCAAGTGTTGGTCTCTGGCCTAGTCATTTCTGGCCAGATCTTTGAGTAAAAGAGGCAGCTGATGCCAGGGACAAGAACGTTAAAGGGGTGGGAGGAGAGGGAAGTGAGCCAAATAAAACAAAATTCTCTCAAATGTAGCTCATATATCATCCTACCTCTAGTTGTACAGTTTTAAAAGACTCAATGATGTGAGAGGGAAAAGTCAAAATAGCATTACCATCATTTAATAACAGTTTCTTTTTTTTTTAATAACAGTTTCTAATATTGCACAGATCTTAGTAAGACGGATGAAATCTTAGTTAAAAATAGTAACTGACATTTACTAAAGCAATGTTAGTATTCTCTATGATTCAAGCCGATCCCATTCTAACTTTCTAATGCTTCTATAAGATTCTTTATCCTAAAATAGCTTTAAACTCCCTAAATGACTCAAATGGAAGCAGATCAAGTAGCATTTCATTTGCCTTAAACATAAACTCTAAGTGACTTTTATGTTTGAGTTTTTGAAAACATAAAAATATTGCATTTTTATATGCATTTGTTCAGTAAACATATGAAGTATATGGTTTTGTAGAGTTAACCAAAACTCTAATGATTTATTTTAGTGTTGAGTTTCTATAAGTCTGTTTCCTAAAAGTTGCCTTGGAAAAGAATGGAATCACACATTTAATTAAATCATAAAGACACCACAGAGTTTAATCCAGATACAAAGCTGAGGGGGGCCTTAATTTCTGCTTCCTTACTGATATGCCCCCAGGAAAAATAAAGAAATATTATTAAGATGCATGGATTATTTTGATCTGGAAGACTAAATTATAAAATTTCATTAGAGTTTGCATGACCTAAAGCAAAACCTCTGGAGTCTATACTACAGGGGTATCTGTCACCATGAGTATGAACTGTCATTGACTGTCCCAAACAGCAAGTGGCAGAACACTGTCATCCTAATTAGGTGCTGGAAGTTCATCACCAATCACCATTCTACCATATTGGAACATGTTTACTCTGCTGAGTAAACCAATGCTCTGGGAAGAGGGAAGTAAACAAAACAAAGAGAGCAGCAGGGCTGGGGTTACACCGGAGGTTTGAACCTCAGTTTTGCCACTTGCTGGTTGAATTCTCAGACAATTCACTTAGCCCCCGAGTTTTCTAATCTATAAAATAAGAATAGCAATGCCCACCCTGTCAGTTTGTGAGGATTGGATGGAAATATAGATATGAAAAGCACCTGTACATAGGAAGTGCTGGATGAATAGTGGTTAATCCTATTATGAAAAGGAAAAATCAAATGTTAGTCCATCAGGGTCCCAGCCCTGTTTATATTAAAACCTTCTGGATGATGATTTCTGTTGGGTTCCCAGGTGTCTGTGTCTGTGCCAAGACTCTTTTCATCCCAATCCATGTCTATGAGTGTGGTACTCTCCCTCTTGCCTCCAAGTCTTCTTCACTCTCTGTGGGAGCCACTTGATCCAAAACCTCTCTACCCAGCCTCCTCCAATCATCTCTGGCGACTCACCCCAAGCCACATGTCCATAGGTGTGCTGGGAAACCAGTTACCCATAAGCAGCCCAGATTTGCAGTTTGCTTATTTCCATTATGGAAAAACTCCCACTATGGCAGACTTCAAGTTACCAAGGATTTAGCAACTGGCTAACAAAATTCCTGATTATTCTTCTTAAGCATGGGACGTGCCTAATGATGTCTGCCCAAAGAGTACAGTATAGAAAGATGGGGAACAAAAAGTAACTTCCTAGTGAGAAAACCTAATAAACACTACCTTTGCCAAGTGATCACAATGAACAGGTGATAAGTCATGTTGTTAGTATGTATCCCAGCATGGTGTGATGACAGTAATGACAATGGCACTTTACTTCTGGGGCCTCCCCCCGCAAAACATAGAACCTAGTCTAACCATGAGAAAAATGTACAAATCTCAACTGAGGGATGTTCTACAAAATACTGACCACTGCTTCTCAAAACCATCAAGTTCACCCAAAACAAGCAAAGTCAGAGAAACTGTCACAGCCAAGAGGAGCCTCAGGAGAAATTGCAACTAATAATGTGGTATAATGGATGGGATCCTGAAACAGAAAAGGGGTATTAGGTAAAAACTAAAATATGAAAAGAAGTATACTATGGACTATAGTTAATGATAATGTATCAGCGAGGGCAACATAGTGAGACCTTGTCTCTACAAAAACTTTTTTTTTTTCGAGACAGAGCCTCAAGCTATCCCGCTGGGTAGAGTGCCATGGCTTCACAGCTCATAGCAACCTCCAACTCCTGGGCTCAAGCGAGTCTCCTGCCTCCGCCTCCCAAGTAGCTGGGACCACAGGAGCCTGCCACAACACACGGCCATTTTTTGGTTGCAGCCATCATTGTTGTTTGGCGGCCCGGGCTGGGGATTCAAACCCTCCACCTTAGGTGTACGTGGCTGGTGCCTTAGCCGATTGAGCCACAGGCGCTGAGCCAGATTACTTTTTGATATGCTGCTAAATTTGTATTTGAATGAGTAGGAGAAGTATGAAAGATTGTATTGCAGAAACTAAAAAATGAAAAGCAAAAACAAGGACAATTCTTTCAAACAGCAATAAAGTCTGGAAATAATCTCAGTGAAGTTACTTAAAAAGTAGATTATATACTTGGGAAAAGGGGAAGCCATCCAGTGATGTAGAAATGGTGAAAGAATGCATTATCAATTTGTAGGATGCTTAGACCCCAATACTATTTCAAAGAACAAACAATTGCATCTCAATTTGAACCACAACTGATTACCAGCATGAATTAGAGTTCAACTTGACAGAAAAACTTCACACAATTCAAAAAGAATATATATGTATGCATGTATGTGTATGTTTCAATGACTTGGAGAAATCATGATGCTACTGTCTCAGTACAGGTTTTATATTTCATTCAGTTCACAACAGAAGATTTTCCTTACTCCAGAGACGTATTCACTTTGGGCACTTTTGGCAACAGAAGAATAATAGATATCTTCAAGTAGTTTCATGATAAATGCCATGAAGTTGGATGTAATTGAGTATATTTAATGAGAAAATATATATATAGACAGTGCACCTTGCATGATAGGAAAGCACAAAGGGTTTATCGTGCAGATAAAAAAATACAATCAGATCCAGATGCTGTCATTTTAAAAATTGTATCTTGCAAGGCTATGTTAACCAGTTTGATGAAAACATTTCAGATTGTATATGAAACTGGTACATTGTACCCCATGATTATACACAGCTATGATTTGATAAAAAAAGGTTCTATTTTGCATCAGCAAAATCTC
>CAUYQV010061420.1:0-12708 GCA_963574575.1 Galagoides demidoff
GATTGGTAAGATCACGTCTATGGTTCAACTTATAAGGGTAAATGTGAATCTCTCTAATTGTAGAATATAAATGTCTTAACACAATAACTAAGAAAAAGACATGAAGGCTATGTTAACCAGTTGGATGAAAGTATTTCAAATTGTATACAGAAATAGTACACTGTACTCCATGATAGTATTAATGTACACTGCTATGATTTAATAAAAAAAATAAAAAAAACCCACAAAGTTCTTATAAGAACCAGAAAAGCTGCAACAATTATCAGAAGGCCTGACATATGGAAATTATTGGAACAATTAAGTACTTAATTAATTCTTTGAGGTATTTCCATACTACTTTCCATGGAGGTTGTACAACTTTGCAATCCCACCAACAGTATACCAGTATTTCTTTCTCTTCACATTCTCTCTAGCATCTGTTGCTTTGGGTTTTTTTTGATAAGTGCATTCTCAAAGAGAGAATTGTGATAGAGTTGTGTGATATTTCAATGTGACTTTGATTTACATTCCCCTGATGATTAGAGATATTGAGCATTTTTCATGTGCTTGTAGTCTGGTGATCATTTCCTGTTGATTGGCTTGAGTTCTTTATAGATTATGGTGACCAGCCCTTTATCTAATGTATAGCACACAAATATTTTCTCCCATTCTGTAGCTTGTGCTTTTGGTTTATTGATTGTGACCTTGGCTGTGCAGTATTTTTTAGTTTGATCAGGTACCATTTGTTCATTTTTGTTGTTGTTGTGATTGCTTTGCGGGTTCTTCTTTATAAATTCCTTGCCTAGGCTAATATCTACCATTGGATTCACCAATCCCACTACCAGGTATTTACCCAAAGGCAGAAGAAAAGTCATTTTACCATAAAGACACTTGCACTTAAATGTTAATAGCAGCACAATTGCAACAATTTGGAAACAGCCCGAGGGCTCATCAATACATGAATGGATTCCTAAATGTGGTATATGGACATCACAGACTACTACTCAGCTACACACACACAAAAATGATGACCTTGCATCTTTAATAATAACCTGGATAGAACTGGACACCACTCTTCTAAGTTAAGTATATCAAGAATGGAAAAACACTAACCACTTTTGTTCAATACTTAATTGGAACTAGTTGACCAAGACTTATTTACGCATATGGAAGCAAGACTCCATGGAATTCAAGTACGTGGAGGGAGAAGGAGGATATGGGTAAACGCACACCTCACAGTGGTAATGTTCACTTTCTGGGTGAAGGGAACACGTACAACTTTTGGTTAAAATATACAAAAGCAAACTGTGTAACCAAAATGTGTGCACCCCCGTAATATTTTGAACCTTAACAAAATATGTAATGTTATGTATAACGCGAAACCTTCATAAATTTTCCTCTTATTTAAAAAATATATAACTAATCACTGAAAACCAAACAGATGGCAATATTGATAAGGTCTGACCTGACATATGTAACTATAAAAAATATTAGGTCTGGTAAGCAGTGGTTTGATTCAGCTTACCAAAATAAAGTGTTGAAGAATTGCTTTTTTTACTCAATTCTGAGACATAATTTATTGATAATCTAAATGTTCCTTAGGTAAAAGTGTATCTGGGTACAAAAATACAGTTATATAGAAAGGATAAGTTCTAATATTTGCACATTAGGATAATTATGGTTGTCAATCATTTGTAGTATATTTCAAAATAGCTTAGAAGATTTGAATATTCTCAACACAAATGATAAATGTTTGCGGTGATGGATATCCTAATCACACTGCTTTGATCATTACACATTGTATGCACCTCCAAAATATGTACAATTATTGTGTATTAATAAAATACACTTGATGGAAGACCTTGTGATGACAACACATCTATACAATTTATCTTCCTACTAGGCTTCTGAATAAGATAAACAGTAATGCACTTAGAATCAGTAAGTATTCATCCTGTTAGGAAGCAAGAATTCTTGGAATTCAAGTAAGTGGGAGGGGGATGGAGGGCAGGGAATAATCCTTCCATTATTACTGAACTGTTTCTGAACTAATTCTGAACTAATTCTTGGGAAGGTTATGTTCAACTGTGATTTTTCACTTAGTGTAATGGCTTATGAAACTTAAGTCGAAAATGGCATTTTTAATCCATTCTACATCACAATGGATCCAAGTGGTATAATAAAGTCATATCACATCATTTCTCAAATTCTTGAGTTTGAGTTAACACATATATGTATGTGTATCTTACCCTCTCATTAGCTCCCTGAATCAAAGTGTGTCATTAGGGGAGATATAGAAAATGAGAGTTTCTGTATTTCCCACTTTCCATTGAAGGTAAAACCCAAAATTAAGATCGAACCTGTGGTACAGCCAAAGTTATAACAAAGGTATAAGTAATGATGAATTCACAAAAGGTGAAGGAGTTGTAGTGTACAGATGAATCAAATCAATGACCCCATTGAAGATGTGGTGCTTTCTTCCACACATGTAATTTGTTTCTACAATAGAATGTTAGCAAATGACAGAAGCTGAGGCTGGAAAGGCAATTGCACAGTAGAACTTCCTCTTTAGCCCTATCTGGCCATCAGAATATGCCCCTGGTAGTCTTCTGGAGAATAAAATATGTGAGCCAGAACTGTTGGAAGGCTGAGTTATCACACAAGGGGATATTCTATTCCAATCTGCTCTGTGATCACAAAAATGGGAGTAAGAGTATTACAGAGCAGTTAAGCCCAGACCAGGTTAGAAAAACCAATCAATGGAACTTGGACTTATAAGAAGTAAAGGAGTTATTATAATAATACTATATTACTAGATTGAATGTATTATTCATATTAATATATCTATAATAATCATGATCTTATAATTTAAAAGCAAATTACATAAAGCTTAAGAAAGAAGTTTATTTAATTTCAGCTATCAATTAACATATTGTCTCCTTGTTTAGGAAATCAAACACAAATTAAATTTTGGGCAATTGGTTTATAACTATTGATCTAGAAATTCCTTTGTCTTTCTCTCTCTGTCTCTGTCTCTCCCTCTTGCTTTTTCTCTGCCCTCCACAAACCACTCAGACAGGAGTTTCTTCTCCAGTTTGCTTCTAACTTTAGAATACAGTTTAATTTGCAGGGATATGGATCATTTCACTTTCACAGAGACTTACATATGTGTCTACCAAACAGTGATTTTATTCTGGGAAGAAAAAGAAAAAGCAGTCTTTTATCCCATGGAATTCTGGGAAAATCCTTAAAAATAAATGTCTCATTTCTGGAGATCCACTGACATGAATATACTTAGATATTCCCTCATAGTTAAAAAATAATTTGCTAAAAATGGAATTTCTTCATTCAGAAAAAAAAAATAATAATGCAAACCAAGCTGCTTTCCACCTTCCAGGTAGTGACTTTGTGTGTCATGAACAACATAAAAACTTGCACTGCTTAGGGAGTAGGCTGATTTGATATATTACCAGATAATGCTTTGTTCAAGATAGAAGTAAAATGATTTGTAACTTTCAAAAATTATTACTTCTACACTGCAAAATTTCCAGTAATACACACACTTCTGCTTTTAGGGGGAAAAGGCATATTTAGATGTGTGGTGCTAACCATTTGGTAAGTTACCTCCAAGATTCTATTTTACCATTTGAAGGTATTCAAGATCAAAGATAGAGTTTGAAGTTGATATCATTTACAATTATTTGACCTTACAATTGTAAAAAAAAAAAGCAGTTACATTCAGAATAATTTCTAAAGGCAGAAGTAAGTAGCACGAACAGAGCCCTTCAACTGGAATTGAAGCAATCCAACAAGGAAACACAACATGCTTAACACTGGCAATGTTAATAAATGATTGGATCAACTACCAGATTTCTGTACTGCAGGAATAAAATTTGGTACTACACCAGGAGGTAAAATAACTATCAGTACTGGCTTAACATAAGTGAATGATGAGTGGTTATCATAAGTGGCAGATATATCTTGACACCATTTAAACAAAATAATATTTGAGAACCTAGTCACCTACTCAGATAATTGTTCATGATATATTAAAAATGCTCAGTATATATCTCTACATATTAGATACATACATATACATGAATGATATAAGTACTTTTATAAATATTTTTTATATACATTTAGATTTGGTGTATTTGCAGTAATTAACATTAAAATTTAGGCTATAAGTTAAATAAAGATTATGACAGTACCATAAAAAATTACATTGAAAGGAGGAATGGATATGCTCCAGAGAGAGTAGATTTAGAACTATATGTAACAACTCCTAACACTTTAAAAGGCTCTCTTTCAAAATTTTAAATAGAAAATGAGTATATTTTTACTCATATAAATTACTATTTAATTATAGTATGAAGACATCTACCAGCAGTATATTTACAATACATGCAGTTTTTACTTATGACCAAAAATGAATGTTGGGGTTGGATAGCCAGGAAGTGCTCCTTATTTGACAGGAACAATCTGGCTTTGCAGCTGTCCAGCAATTACTAACAGCATATCTATACTGGAGAAACTTCTTACCCTGTAAGTCCAAGGTTTTCCATAATAGCATTCGGGACATTGATTACCCATTACTATAATCTGAAAGTTTGTGTCCCCTCCAAAATTTATGTGTTGAAATTGTAACCCGCAAGGTAATAGTTTTCAAAGGCAATTAGGACAGGAGGGCAAAGTCCTTGTCAATGGGATTAGTAACTTTACAAAAAAATGCCCCAGAAAACTTTGTTATCCTCCTGCCATGTAGGGACATAGTGAGAATTTGGCCTTCTATGCATGAAGAAGGAGGCCTTAACTGGACACCAAAAGTGCCAGCACCTTATCTTAGACCTCACAGACTCTAGATCTGTGAGAAATAAATTTTTGTTGTTTACAAGCCACTTAGACTATGATGATTTGTGATAGAACCCAAAGAAACTATGACACTTGTCCTCTGCTATAGACAATAGTCAAATAATTTTTGTCAAAAATAATCATTAAATTTCTTTTCAACAGCCAGTAACGTAAAGAAGAAGAACTTGCACAGAATCTCTTCTGGGAAGAGACCTCTTACTTTCAAATAAGTGTTGAAAGAAGTGTTAATGACAGCATGTGTTTAGAAATGACAGTTATGCTGGTTTTGATGTTTATACCAGCAGGTTGATTATCCTATGGAAAATTACTTCTAGATGTTATTCTTTGCATTTCACTATCCAAGCCTTAGTCACAGTTTGCCTCAGAGATTCAGTGTGCTATCTAAAGTTATTTTTAAATTTTTTTTTATTTTTAATGGTTATGAGTGCATGATTATGTATTCATATTATTTATGGGGTACATGTGATATACAAGCATACAACATATGTTAATCATCTACCCTACTATATACATATATTTAAAATTACTTGAGTTTGTTGTTAGTAGCACCAAGGAGCCATTACTGATTTAATGTACGATGAGTCTACTGAAATGCAGTTTGGAAGATGTAGATATATAAATAAAATGATGCAGATCTATCACATTTTTTAATATAAAACCATTAATGCTAGTTGTCTTAAAGACATTTATAGATTTTTTTAAAGGATTATACATATACCTGTGTGTGTGTGTGTGTGTGTATTTCTAAAATACACTACTGGTAGCAGAATCTGGAGTAGTACCCTAAAATGAAAAAAAAAATGCATAAAACCCAATCCATGGGTTTTATGGGATGGATTAACAAGCTGTAGTACTATTCAGTCATTCACAAAGATGGAGACTACATCTTTACAACTGGATTGAGTTGGAACACATTCTTCTTAATAAAGCATCACAAGAATGGAGAAGCAAGAATCCAACATACTCAATTCTATTATGAAGGCAGTAGATAATCTAACACAAGGTGGGGATAGGGGAATGAGCAAGTGGGGAGAGGGAAGGAAGGAGGGGGATGGGGGTCACAGTGTATGGAACACATCTTGAGGGTGGGACACAATTATAAGAGGGACTTTGCCTAACACATGCAATCAGTGTAAGCTCACCCTCTGTACCTTCAATTAATTCTAAACAATAAGGAATGCATAAAACCAGTGAATATTCCCAAAGATTAAAAGTATCCTCATGTCAATTCAGCTCGGATTTTGATGACAAATAAATTTGAGTTGGTTTGGGTTTTTCCTACTAAATTAGCAGTGAAAAGCTTTCACTTTTTAGATTTTCATGTATTTAAGATATTTTTGAATTGTTAAACCTATTATTGTATGTCAATATGTATATTTCCAATTTACGACATGTATGCAAGAATAAATTATTTGTGATTAACAGCATTTAATAATGTGTTATTTCATAAATAGAGAAATTTTAAACATAGCAGGATTTTAGTATAGAATATGTAAAAATAGATCATGCTAGAAGATGACTGGAAAGTAACTCCATGTGATCAAGCGTGTCCCCGAATCTAGAGCTTTCAACTAATAAATAGGTCTGTACATGAAAGTCATCTTTTACTGTGTGTTATAGAAATAACTATTTCAGGGAAAGGTTTTGTTCATAAGATATCTGTGGAATGAATCAACTTTTTTATCTTCACTTGACTATAAATAAGCTAACTGGCTAAGCCACGTATTGCTTTGTGTATGACGAGAGGTGTGTAACCAAGACACTGAAAAAGACTTACACAATATTTTGTACACAAAAGTATGTACCTTTAGAGGATGCTAACAGGAATGTTCACAGGAGAAACAAATTATGATTAAAATATAGATCATCACAATGCTATCTAAAAATAAATTACAAAATACACATTTTTTTATTGTGTTTATACTATGCCAGAAGTTCAGTAAGTGTGAAGGTAAAGTAATAGAACTACCTAGCCCAATAATATCTTGAAATATACTGGCAAATTCATGCATTGATAATTTTAGAAAAATGATTACTGAATTAATTAAAAATATCCCAAATATTCTGAGAACTTGGTAGAAGCATGAAAACTCATAAGGGAAATAAAATTGTACATTCTTTTTATAGAAAACCCTATATGCACTTTCAGATTTTGTATAATTCACAAGTTCCTTTCAAGTTTCTAGCTGAGATTTCACTCCTCTTCCTCTTGCACACAGCACAATTCACTTAAGCTTTTAAATGGAATCATGATGTCAATGCACTTTGTTAATTCTTGATATAATCTCAATAGTATGGAGGCATATCTCTAGAAATAAAAATATTTTATCGGAGCTATATATACTATAAATGGAAATACCACTTAACAAAATACAAAAGTAATTGTAATACTGTTTGCATTCTTGGACAATTACAAATTAAGCTTCTATAAGTATTTCATACATATTTTTGCATGAATGAGTTTCATCAACGAGCAAGCAATGAGCAATAAGATTTGTAGTTCTATGATAAATGTAGGTTTACATTTATGTAACACCGGCAAACTGTCTGTCAAAGTGGCCATACCATTTTGCATTATCACTAGCTAAATATAAGTGTTACATTTTCCCCCATTCTAATGATGAATGCCAGTATCATATTGTGATTTAAATTTGCTTTTCACTAATTTGTAATTATATTGAATTATCTTCTCATTTACTTACTTGCCTTTCTTATACTTCCTTTGCTCAAATCATTTCCCTGGTTTTGGCGGGATTCTTTGTTATTCTTTAGGGACTTTTGTAATTTTTATTTCAAAATATTGGGGGTTACAAGTGTTCTTGTTTTATGGATGAATTGTATAATGCAGAAAGAGCTGTTTGTCATCATATTAGTGTAAAAACTTACCTGTTGTAGAGTTTTAAAAACTTTCTTAACATACTTTCGATATAAGTCATTTATCTGATATGCGAACTATGAATATTGTCTCCTACTGTGTCTTGTTTTGTAATTCTCTTAAAAGTATTTTTGAAGAGCAAATTTTCTAAATTTTAAGAAATTCATATGTATATGTTTTTAGAAGTCATCTTTCCTGTCATACGTAAGAACTTTGCCTAGCTGAAGGTGGGAATGACTGTTTTCATCTCTCTCTCTCTCTGTTTCTTTTTCTTTTTTCTTTTGCAAGTTTACCCTGATAATTTAAGAAAAAAGCTAGTTTTGATGAGGAAAAGCTCAATACTTTACTTGTTAACACAAATAAATTAACAGGAATTTCAAAAGTACTCAGCCGGAAAAAGCAAATGTTAACTCTTACAATCTTATTTATATGAACAGACAAATCAAGTTGAAGACAAGTGGGAAAATACTTTTCAGTCTGTGTATTTCTAAGCCTACATATCTTACTGTTACAATAGGCTTTCAATTAAAAAAAAGAAAGAAACTTTTTGTAAGAGCTATCACATCCAGAAGTGATAAAATTAAGTTTAAAGTTTTATACCTTATATTTAGTTCTTTGATCCATCTTGAGTTAATGACAATATTTTCAAAAAGCGTATCTTTTTGACATTGAATTACTATTATACTTCTGTCCAGAATCAATTAACCATATGTGTATGGGTTTGACTCTGGATTTTATTCTCTTCCATTGATAAAAGCTTCTCTTTTGCCAATACCACATTGTCTTGATTACAATGATGATTAATTTGAGCTTCTAAAAGGCTGAGTTTTTTAGATAAATTTCTCAAGGAATATAAATGTCAATGGAAACACAATGTTGGATTATAAGATTCTAATGTACATCTTCCATGACCTGGTAATTATGAATTGGGCTGCAATGAACATTCTGATACAAATATCTTTGTTGTAATGCGATTTTTTGTCATCTGGGAATATACCTAATAAAGGAATTGCAGGCTCAAATGAGGGGGGAATGGGTGGAGGGAGGGGGATTGGAGGGACCATTTTTGAGGTCTATCTTAACAGGGGTACAAGTGAAACTCTCTAGGAGTAGAATCAGAATGTTTTAAAACTATAACTGAGAAAATGACATGAAGGCTGTGTTGATCAGTTTGATGGAAGTACTTCGGATTGCATGTGAAAACCCCACACTGTACCCCCTATGTGCATTAATGTACATAGTTACCATTCAATAAAAAAAAAATAAAAATAAAAAAATAAAAGAATCGCAGATATTACAAGTCACTACTATTGAGGGAGAAGGCTAGCAGGTATGTTGTGGTAAATAATAGTAATCAACTGGTAAGTATTTCCTAAATACTTTTTTGCCCTTCCATGCCAAAGGATAATAGCTTTAGAAAAAGGCCATAATTCACTAAATCTCAAAATTACACAAGTAGGATAATAAAAGAAGATGAAATAGCACAAGATCTAACAGGAGAATCAATAGGCTATGAAAAAGGAAGAATAAAAACATCTTGTGATGAATATCAAGTTTTAAGACAGAGGTATAGAAAATGATTAGACAATTCAAAATATAAAATGTCAGGCAGCACCTGTGGCTCAGTGGGCAGGGTGCCAGGCCCATATACGGAGGGTGGTGGGTTCAAACCTGGCCCCGGCCAAACTGCAACAAAAAAATAGCTGGGCGTTGTGGCAGGCGCCTGTAGTCCCAGCTACTTGGGAGGCTGAGGCAAGGGAATCACCTAAGCCTAGGAGTTGGAGGTTGCTGTGAGCTGTGACAGCACAACACTCTACTGTGGGCGAGAAAGTGAAACTCTGTCTCTACAAACAAAAAATATATATAAAATGTTGGCTCAGCACCCACAGCACAGTGGTTACAATGCTGGCCATATGCACCAAGCCTGACAGGTTTGAACCCAGCCTGGGCCAGCTAAACAACAATGACAACTGCAACATAAAAGTAGCCAGGCCTTGTGGTAGGTGCCTGTAGTCCCAGCTACTTGGGAGGCTGAGGCAAGGGAATTGCTTGAGCCTAGGAGTTTGAGGTTGCTGTGAGCTGTGACACCACACACTCTACCGAGGGTGCTATAGTGAGACCCTGGCTCTAAATAAATAAATAAATAAATAAATAAAATATATAAAATGTCCTCAATGTCTTTTCTCCAATTATGGAAAGTAAGGAAGGGCATAAAAGAACCTGAGACTGAGCAACTATATCTAAATAGGTTAATTCAACTTCTGGCCAACTTCTGATAGGGTGGGTCACCTGACAAAATGTCATAATGGAAAAATATCCTGGCAGTTAAGAACAAAGGGAAAGTCAGAGATGTCAGTTTTATACGAGGTGCCAAGAGGCTAATAATATAAGAATATAATTCTTCTGCCAAAATCATTGTCTTAATTTAGAAATCAGCTTTTAACATTTCTATTTAACTCCACTTGGAATTTAATTTGGCTCAATGTTCTTAACCCCTGCTGCAAAATTACAGTAATGTGGGTTACATCTTAAAAGTAGCACCATCTAGGTCCCACTTCCCAGAAATGTTGTTTAACTACTCTTGGACCCAAGTATTGACAGTATATATTTTTTGACAGTACTTATGGTACTAATTTTGCAGCCAGAGTTGAGAACCACAGAGATCAGTAGTTGCCAGGCAGTATTTCATTAGCAGCACACCACTGACCTCTACGGGTGAGCTTCTCTTAGAAACCCAACAGTCTAGAGGCCAGGCTGACAGCCTTCCTGACATGATCACTGAGCCAACCTAAATGCTGTTTGCCAAACAACCACACAATTCTAACCCTGGCCATATTTTAAGTAGGCATTTGGGTCAAATTCTACCATTCCTAGCAATACTATTCTCCCTAGCGGTCAAAAGAAAGAGCTTTAACAAAATAATTTCACAAACCTTGCCCTCCCTCAATTAACGTAAGGTAGGTGAGGAGCCTTCTTTCCAGGACTGTGTTTGTTATGATATTACTTAAGTTAAGAGAAAAAGGCATGAGTATCTAGGTAGCTAGTAGCTAAAATTGAAACACAAAACCGTGCTTCACAGTGTCACAGATAGCTAAGTCCTTACTATGCAAACTATGGCCTATGGACCAGTAGTATCAGCACACCTGGAAGCCTGTTAGAAATGCAGACTACCAGGTCCAAATAAATACCTCATACCAAATAAATCATGTTTCTTGTACAAAATCTCTAGGAGATTCACATGCATATCACTGTTTTGACAAGTGCTGCTTTAAGACAAGGATGCAGTCAAGAAATGGCACTATCTCTATAGATTAAGTCACACCTTTGAGGATTATTTTCCTCTTTAAATTAGGTAATTTAATAATGAAAGCATTTTCGAAGTGGCATAGTCCACTGCTGCCTTAGAAACTCATCTTCTTCTGCACAGCCAGATTTAGGCCTTTCTTGTCATGTTCTTACAAAAGGAATTTTGGTTCTCTGAGTGAATATATATTTAACCACATACAGATCCAAAGCAAAAATAAGGGCATTTATCCCTTCTCATTTTGATTTCTGGGATATTCTTATTCCCCAGAATAGGCTGAAGACAATGGCACTGTAAACACTTTCTGGGGGTTACAATGCCAAGGATACCATTTTAAATCCCAAAGTTAGGAAAAGCTAAAATTTAGTTATACAACAACATAACTGGACCTACCTAGCAAAGCCTGTATAATATTTAGAAATCCAACTGGAAAAACAACTTACTTCTCTCCTAAAAAAGAATAGCCCTCACAGAAAAAGAAAAAGAAAAGACAAGGGAAAAAGGTCCGTGTGCAACTTTGGCTACCGAGCAAGTGCTAACAGCTTTTCTACCTGAAGCAAAACTTGTTGGAGTTCTAACAGATGACTGGTAACCTACGTAAAAATACCAAGGACAATATTTATTAGGTTTTGGGTCAGGAAAAGCTAACACAAAGTCAAGTAGAAATAACATCTCCTTTCTGTGTTAAAGTGGGTCAAAAAACAAGAGTGTAGAATTCCGGGTCTGGTAACATCAAAATGCAGGACCTCCATCCCCCAAACTTAAGTTTCTTTTTCACTGTTTGGTTCCCACCAGGGAAAATGGCTGTTAAGGCATAAATTTCATAAGGTTGGAACATTTAACTTTAGGTTCATGTGTCAACAGAACAGGAAAAGCTATTTCAATTTCATAAGGGATGCTTGGGAGCCTCTATGAATATTTAAATATTCATTCATCAGTCTCCTGAGTTGATAAGGTGGCTATATGGCAATGCAGAATGATCACATGAGAAAACTATTCTGCTTAAGTTACCATAATCAGTAAACCCCATTCATTCAAGATATGAACATGAAAAGTATTTGCTTACATTCACTGTGTCAACATAAGGAAGAATCTACAGCTTGGCCAATGTACAGATTCTAGAAGTAGCAACTTTCCATTAGTGAAATGCATGACCCACAGACATATGACATAACTGTAACCTTATTTCCCTGGACTCTATGCCAGTACAAAAAGTAAATGCACCTGCACTGGCATATACTTGAGACACAACACTGTTCATAAAGTATATGTAGCTTTTGGCTACATATACTTCAACACTATTCTCCCTAGAGGGCAAAAGAAAGAGCTTTAACAAAATAATTTCACAAATTTCTTGTGATGCTTTAATGTTGTTTGGGCCACAAAAAAAAATTAGTAAACTCTGGATAGGTAAACTCTGGAAATGATAATAAACATTATTGTTTTGGCTTGGCGCCTGTGGCTCAATCGGCTAAGGCGCCAGCCATGTACACCTAAGGTGGCGGGTTCGAATCCCCAGCCTGGGTCGCCAAACAATAATGATGGCTGCAACCAAAAAATGGCCGGGCGTTGTGGTGGGTGCCTGTGGTCCCAGCTACTTGGGAGGCGGAGGCAGGAGACTCGCTTGAGCCCAGGAGTTGGAGGTTGCTATGAGCTCTGATGCCATGGCACTCTACCC
>CAUYQV010061421.1:0-12427 GCA_963574575.1 Galagoides demidoff
TAGTCGTCATTATTGTTGGCAGGACCAGCCTGGATTCAAACCCGCCAGCTCCGGTGTATGTGGCTGGCACCCTAGCTGCTTGAGCCACAGGCGCCGAGCCTATACCAGTTCATACTTTATATGTACTTAATGCTGGGAGAGAGGCTTAAAACTTTTTTTTTTTTTCAGAGACAGAGTCTCACTTTGTCACCCTTGGTAGAGTGCTGTGGCATCACAGCTCACAGCAACCCTCCAGCTCTTGGGCTTAAGTGATTCTCTTGCCTCAGCCTCCTGAGTAGCTGGGACTATAGGCACCCACCACAACGCTCCTCTATTTTTTGTTGCAGTTTGGCTGGAGCCGGCGCCCTACTCACTGAGCCATAGGAGCCGCCCTTAAAATTTTCTTTTTACCTTTCACTATTTCCATTATCATTTTCTGGTCACGTTCTTTTCATTTTGAAAGCATAACAGAAAGTTCCCTGTGTGAGTTATAATGAAACGAGTAGAGTCAAAGGCAGAAAAGACTGTTCGGATCAGTGAGAAGCAGCACCTGGGAATGGAAGTAAGGGGTTTGTACTCTTCCATCTTTTGCATTTTAGGACTTAAATTCTTGAATAGGGAAGAAGGTTATAAACTGTTATTTCTAAATTCTTGGTGTGTATCATTGTCTTTCAGAATCCTCTTATAAAATATTTTTCTCCTAAGTTCTTTCCATAACTAACCATTATTTTGAAACTTGAAAAGTATCATGTTTAATTAAGGATAACATCATGGTGATAGTAGATCTTCCTCTCATGCACCCTATAAAGACAATGTTGGGTTAATAAGAATTTTATGGTCTCTATTGCATATTCTTCTGTTTGATTTTTTCGGTATTTCCTTTACAACTCTTTAAAAATGTGAAACTATCCTTAGCTTGCAGTTAATTAAAAAACAGACTGCTGGCTGGAATTGTCCCACAGGCTATAGTTTGCCAAATCCTGCTCTACACATTTGTCCATTGCCAGATGCTTCTCTTCTGCTAATAGAGAAAAGACCTGAATAGTAAGAAAAGACTTGATCTTTCCCTTATTTATTCCCTATTCTTGTCATCATCATCTGAACTACACTTTTTTTTTTTTTACCCTGCCAGGTAAATGGTTCCATGTCTAGTTGTTTTGTCCCCCTCATCCCTGAAACCAACTACATGATGTTTCATCAAAGACAGCATAACTTACTGGCCATTACTTCCTCTGTGAAGGTCTGGGTCCAACTCTGCAGGGCCCCCCTTTTAAGCTTTTAGATTCTAATAAATCTACCTCTTTTCCTGTGTCATCTCAAGGTCTAGAGATAATTCTCTCCTGAAATTATCATCTTGGTGTTATCTCTGTGTTTCTCTTTTTGCCTTTCAGTCCTTTAATACACATTGAATATTGAACTAGTTCACTATATTATATTCTCTCTTGTTGAAATATCTTGTGTGATTTCTGTCTTCCTGATTGCACTTTGGTCTTTAAAGGTATATGGCTGAGTTTGTAGGAACTAATTTCATAAGACAATCATCTGAGACCTAATTAGAGTTCTCTTAACATTCTAATGACTTTTAAGCTGAATGATACATAACAAAACAAGTCTTTTTTCTCTCATCCTTGTTATATTGGAAGGAAGTTGAAGAAATGATGTTATTCGAGGACCTGTTTTACCCTGTTTTGCTTAAAGTCATGGTTTCTAGAAACCTGTCACTAACACTATACTATACGAAGACATAACTGTAATTTATCAGTCAGGCTCTTTATCGTATTAAGAACAGTAACTATTTTGCTGTGTATAATGCATACTTTCTTGCCCAAATTTTTGTGTGAAAAATAAAGATACACGTTATGTATGACATGGGCAATATAAACTAAAGAGTGGGAGAATCCAGTGGGCCTTCAGGAGCCACTGGGTCCTCCAATCTGGGGTGGCAGGGCACATAGAGTTCCAGTCCAGTAGGATCTGGGTTCCAGTGTGAGAGAGCTAGAACAGCTTCCACCAAGCTCTGTGATCAGGGGAAGGGGCAGTAACAGGGCTGGTGAGGCATGTAAATACTGTTTAGGGGGAGGCCTGAGGCCCAGCAGCACTGTGCAGGCCCCAGGGACCTGCCTGGCTGCCCATGGGCTGAGCGACCTCAGAAACTCCCCACCCTGTGAGCCATGCACATGGCTATCTCCAAAGCAGCCTTCAATGAGGCAGGGAGGGAAGGGGCAACCTTCACAGAGCAGGCAGCTACAAGAGGGCATTGCAGTCTGGTCTGCATGTTTACTAGGGGAGAGGCCACCTTCTCAAGGTACGTTTTCCTAAAAGTCTGGGACAAAAACATGGGTGGCACATTATACACAGGAGTCCATTAACACATGACAAAATAACAGGTAGTTAAGATTCTACGTTTGAAACCTTTAGATAGGGCTCGGCGCCTGTGGCTCAATCGGCTAAGGCGCCAGCCACATACACCTAAGGTGGCGGGTTCGAATCCCCAGCCCAGGCCCTCCAAACAACAATGATGGCTGCTACCAAAAAATGGCCGGGCGCTGTGGCGGGCGCCTGTGGTCCCAGCTACTTGGGAGGCGGAGGCAGGAGACTCGCTTGAGCCCAGGAGTTGGAGGTTGCTATGAGCTGTGATGCCATGGCACTCTACCCAGGGGGATAGCTTAAGGCTCCGTCTCAAAAAAAAGAAAAACAAACAAATTGAAGAAAAGTGAACATAGCTGAAGGGATTTGTGGGACACTGTCAAGGAGACCAACATAAAGCTAGGTGCAGTGGCTCATGCCTGTAATCTCAGTATTTGGGGGGCCCAGGTGGGTGGATTGCCTGAGCTCACAGGTTGGAGACCAGCCAGAGCCAGAGCAAGACTCTGTCTCTAAAAAATAGCCAGGAATTGTGGTGAGCACTTATAGTCCCAGCTACTTGGGAGGCTGAGGCAAGAGGATCACTTGAACCCAGGAGTTTGAGGTTGTTGTGAACTAAGATGCCATGGCACTCTACCAAGGGTAAGCAAGTGAGACTCTGTCTCAAGGAAAAAAAAAAAAAAGAGAGAGAAGAAGAAGAAGAAGACCAGTATAACTCATGTGAGAGTCTTAGAAGGAGTGAAGATAGAGAAAATATTTGAAGAAATAATGACTGAAAACATTGCATATTTTATGAAAGATATGAGTATAAATGTCCAGGAATTTCAAGAAACTCCGAGTAAGATGAACTAAAAGAGACCCATACTGACACACATTATAATCAAACTTTTGAAAGACAAAGACAGAATCTTGAAAGCAGCAAGAGAGAAGCAACTTGTCACACATAATGAATCGCCCATAAGATTAGCAACAGAATTCTCATCAGAAACTTTGGAGGAAAGATGGCAGTAGGTTAATATATTCAAAGTGCTAAAAGAAAAATAATAATCAACCAAGATTTCTATAGCTAACAAAACAGTCTATCAAAAGTGAAGAAGAAATTAAGACATCTCCAAATAATGAAAAGCTGAGGAAAATTGTTACCATGAGAGTTAATCTGCAAGAAATGTTTAAGGAAGTTCTTTAGCATGAAATAAAAGGCTGATAGCCAATAACTCAAAGCTATAAGAGATCTCAGTAAAGATAAATACACAGGCAATTACAAAAGCTAGTATTATTTTAACTACACTTTTTGTTTTCTACATTAATTAAGAGATTAATACCTTCTTAAAAATATTAGATTTAAAGCTACTATTATCATAACAACAATTCGTAACATTGCATTTTGTTTTCTACATAATTTAAGATACTAATGAATTTAAAATTTTTTTATTTTATTTTTTGGCACACAATATGTAAACATGTAATTTTGTGACATTATAATCAAAAGGAATGAAGAAGGAACTATAAAGGAGCAGAGGTTGGATATATTTTTAAGGTTAAACTGGTACAAATTCAAACTAGAATGTATAGCTTTAAAATGTGAATTATAATCCCCATGGTAACCACAAGGAAAATAGCTATAGACTACACACAAAAGGACATGAGAATGAAATGTAAACATTTCAGTATAAAAAACTCCAACCAAACATAAGACTGTAATGTAGGAAATGAGGAACAACAACAACAAAAAGCTATAAAGCATATTAAACACGAATAGCAAAATGAGAGGAGTAAATCCTCCTTATCTGTAATTACTCTGAAAGTAAATCGATTAAACTCTACAATTAAAAGACAGGGATTGACAGAATGGGTAAGAATTACATGATCCAAGTGCATACTATTTCTTTTAAGAGACTTAAATTAGATACAAAGACACACATAGATTAAAAGTAAAAGGGTTGAAAAAGAACTTCCCTGCTAATAGTAACTAAAAGAAAACAGGGGTGACTATACCAACATGAGACAAACTGGACTTTAAATTTTAAAAGTTCATAAGAGACAAAGAAGATATTACATATTCATAAAGGGTTCAATAAAGAAGACATAACACTTATAAATATTTATATACCTAATAACAGACCATCAAACATACAAAGCAAAAACTGATAAAATTGAATGGTGAAATACACCATTCTACAGTAGCAATTGGAGACTTCAATATCTCACTTTCAATATGGAGATAGAACAATCACACAGAATATTGTAAAAAATAGAAGACTTTGGCAGCACAATAAATGAACTAGGTTTAATAGATAGATGCAACACTTTACCCAACAACAACAGTGTGCACATTCTTCTCAAGTACACATGGGACATTTTGCAGAATACATAATATGTTAAGCCACAAATTAGGTATCAATAGATTGAAAAGATAGATATTATGCAAAGTATTTTCTCTAACCACAAAGGGGATGAAGTGAAAAATCATTAACAGAAGTAAAACTGGAAAATATACAAAACTTGGAAATTAACACACTTTTAAATAGTCAATGGATCAACAAAACAAAAATACAATATACCAAAACTTCTATTTATAATAGCATTGAAGAAAAAATATGCTTAAGAATTAAACATGGACGTGAAGACTTCTATGTATGATAAAAGCTACAAAATATCACAGAAAGAAATTAAAGAAGACACAAATAAATGGAAACGTATTTCATGTTCATGTCCTAGAAGGCTTAATATTGTTAAGCTATCAAAGCTTCCCAAAGCAATCTACACATTCAACACAATCCCTATCAAAATGCTAGTAAAATTTTTCACATAAATAGAAAAGCCCATCCTAAAATTCACATAGAATCTTAAGGAAGCCCAAATAGTTCAAATAATCCTTAAAAAGAAGAACAAAGCTGGAGGACTCATACTGCTGATTTCATAACTTACTATGAAGTTATAATAACCAAAACACTATGGTACTGGCATAAAGACAGACATATAGTCCAATGGACTAGAAGAGAGAGCCCATATGCATATTTGACATATATAGTCAAATGATTTGTTACAAGCCTGCCAAGACCATTCAATGGAGGAAAGTACAACCTTTTCAACAACTGGTGCTAGAAAACTAAATATCTATATCCAAAAGAATGAAGGTAGATCCATACCTAACACAATATACAAAAACAAACAAACAAAACCCAAATAAAACCCTCAAAATAGGACAAAAATATAAATTTAAGAACCCAAACAATGAAACTATTAAGAGAAAACGGGACAAAATTTTTGCAACATTGGATTTAGTGATGATTTCTTGGATAGGACAACAAAGAGATAGGTATGAAAAGAAAAAGTGGATAAATTGGACTTCATAAAAATTAAAAAGTTTTGTGCATAAAAAGAAACAATGAACAGAGTATAAAGGAAACCCATAGAATGGGAGAAAACATTTGCGAATCATTTATCTGATAAGGGCTTGATATCCAGAATATATAGATAACTCCTGAAAGTCAAAACAAACAAAAATGGGCAAAAGACTTGAATAGATATTTCTCCAAAGAAGATATTCAAATGGCCAATAAGTATGTTAAAAGGTGCTCAATATCACTAAAATTAGAGAAATTCAAATCAAAACTACAATGAAGTATTACCTCACACCCATTAGAATTGCTACATTTAAAAACAAAACAAAACAGAAAATACTACAGGTGGCAAAGATGTGGAAAATTTGGAATGCTTGTGCACTTTTGTAGGGAATATAAAATGGTACAACCATAATGGGAAATAGTATGGTAATTCCTCAAAAAATTAAAAATAGAATTAGAGGCTAAGCATGGTGGCTCACGCCTATAATCCTAGCATTCTGAGAGGCTGAGGTGGGTGGATTGCTTGAGCTAAGAAGTTTGAGACCAGCCTGAGCAAGAGTAAGAACCATCTGTAAAAAATAGCCAGGTGTTGTGGCAGGTGCCTGTATTCTCAGCTACTTGAAAGGCTGAGGCAAGAGTTTGAGGTTGCTATGAGCTATGACGCCACAGCACTCTACTGAGGGCAACAAAGTGAGACTTTGTCTCCAAAAAACAAAACAAAACAAAACAAAAAATACCCAGAATTAGTAAGTCCACTTTTGGGTATATACCCAAAGAAATTGAAAGCAGAGTCTCAATGGGATATTTGTGGATTCATTCGTAGCAGCATTATTCACAATAGCTAAAACATGAAAACAATCCAAGTGTCCATTGTTGGATGAATTGATAAGCGACCTAATCCAACTGCCCTCTTTATTAAACCTTTAAAAGGAAAGAAATTCTGACATCTGTTATAAAATGGATGAACCTTGAGGACATTGCATTAGATGAAATATACCAGTCCTAAACACTGTATAATTTCCCATCCAGGATACATTTAGAGGAATCAACATCATAGAGACAAAAAGAATGATGATTATCAGGGATTAGGGGATAGGGGAATGGGAAGTTATCATTTAATGAGTACAGAACTTCAGTTTTATAAGATGAAAAGAGTTATGGAGATGGATGGTGGTGATGGAAGCAAAACTATGAACTGTTGATACCATTGAACTGTATATTTAAAAATCATTAACACCATAAATTTTGTTATGTGCATTTTCCCACAGTAAAAGGTTGATAAAAAAGGAAAAAATACATTGTTCAGGTTGGATCTAATCTAACTATGGAATGACTTGGATTGGACCATATTTCCTTGTTGTAAGGTGTATTTTTATTTTGTACTTTTTACCTTTTGAAACTGGGATGCATCCTACAATCTATGTGTTCATTTAATGCAGACCTGTTCTAAATTTTTAGTCCCCCCAGACTGTTATTAAATGGATGATGGTTGCACTGTTGATGGTGTTTTGGAGTTCAGGAAATATGATCAGTTGAAGTAATTCTGATCAGCTTTATTGTTATAGTGATTTCATGATAGGTACGAGTATGGTCAGTGCTTTGGGAGGCACCTGGGATGTTCCACTTAAAACCCTTGCCAGCCTCTGCTCCACTTGAGCAGTAGATAGCGTTAAGCTTCGTCATGGTATTTTCCCCCCTTTCCTGATGGAATACATAGGAGAAAAAAGGGAACAATCTCTGAAAAATTACTGAAGGATATATCAGCAATGGAGAATGTTGGTAGATTAGATGGAATAAGTGAGTAGTTTCTTTTTTTTTTTTTTTTTTTAGACGGAGCCTCAAGCTATCCCCCTGGGTAGAGTGCCATGGCATCACAGCTCATAGCAACCTCCAACTCCCGGGCTCAAGCGAGTCCCCTGCCTCAGCCTCCCAAGTAGCTGGGACCGCAGGCGCCCGCCACAACGCCCGGCCATTTTTTGGTTGCAGCCATCATTGCTGTTTGGCGGGCCCGGGCTGGGGATTCGAACCTGCCACCCTAGGTGTACGTGGCTGGCGCCCTAGCCGATTGAGCCACAGGCGCCGAGCCAAGTGAGTAGTTTCTTAAGGAGAAAAGGCAAGAAGGAAAGATGGTATGAAAGCCAAATCTTGGAATGTATCTTGTTTTAAAGTTTTGGTTTTGAACTATATAAATGTTTTACATAATATTTTACACAATGTGGCTCAGCGTCCGTTGCACAGTGGTTACGGTACCAGCCATGTACACCTAGGTTGGCGGGTTCAAGCCCAACCTGGACCTGCTAAAGCAATGACAACTGCAACAACAAATAGCCTGGCATTGTGGTGGGTGCCTGTAGTCCCAGCTGTTTGGGAGGCTGCTGCAAGAGAATTGCTTAAGCCCAAGAGTAGGAGGTGGATGTGAGCGGTGACGCAAGAGCACTCTACTGTGAGGGCAACATTGTGAGACTGTCTCAAAAAGAATAAAAAAAAGAGAGAGAGAGAGAGACAGACAGAAAATAGCAAATGCTGATGAGGATGGAAAGAAAAGGGAACAGGGTGGCACCTGTGGCTCAAAGGAGTAGGGCACTGGCCCCATATGCTGGAGGTTGCAGGTTCAAACCTGGCCCTGGCCAAAAAAAAAAAAAAATTTACAGTTAAAAAAAATTAAGGAATTTCTAAAAAGTCAAAAACTAACTCAAATAAAGAAAAATAGGAACTATCTGTGTTTTCTGTGAAAGTCCTTTCTGTAAGTTTAAAATTATTTTGAAAGAAAAAGTTAAAAAAAACTTAAACTATCCTAAGTTATATGAAGTTGGTAGCATAATCACAGAGAGAAGAATATTTTTAATGTGTATATGTGGTAGGCTATATAATAGCCTCTCAAAGATGTCCTCATTGTAATCCTTGGAACCTGTGAATTACATTACAATGTCAAAAGGTACTTTAAAGAGGTAATTAAGGTTATAAACCTTATAATAGGAAAATTATCTTAAGTTATCTGGGTGGGTCCAATCTAATCACATAAACCCTTAAAAGCAGAGAACTTTCTCTGACCAGAAGCAGAAGGGTGTGACAGAAGGAGAAGTCAGAGAGATTCCAAGCATAAAAAGGATTCAGTGTGCTTGCTGTTGCTAACACTGAGATGATCCCATAACATTTCTTAGAGTGAATTATTTATTGGAGTCTACTCTAAGATGATACTGTAAGAAAAAAGAAATACCTTTTGTCACCCTTTGCTAGGGTTGAGAAGGAGACCCTTGTAACACAAGATGTATTGATAAGAGAAAATCATGCAAGTTCTTTAAGTAAGTTTTATATTACACAGGGAGCCTTCAGAAATGAAGAACCCCCCACCCTCAAGCAGGGAAGCTTGTCTATTATTATGCTTAGATTTCATAAAGAGTAGACAGTCATGGAAAAGTATAATTGGACAAAATGGTATAATCCAGTAATAAACTGCGGGTAATTTAGCAAGTCCCCATTTTCAGAGTCTTCTCTATATCCTTATGTTTCAGAGATAAGAACATTCCTTTCCTCTAGGTATATGATGGTAACCTTTCACATAAGGGTTTAATTCCTGCTTCAGAAAAAGGCCAGAGAATTATTTTATAGCCTACTTCAAGGGGGGAAGGGCAGGCGAAGGTCACAGAGAACTTGCTTCTGTAGTTTTCTCAAATGCCAAGGTTTGGGGGTAGCATATCCTGAACCCCATCAATATATTCTTCTCTACTGAACTTTGACTTTTAAAATTTCTATGTGAAGCAACCAATTTAATTATTAAAGAAATACTAGTTCAGTTTTTAACCTTCACATATGTATATTATTTCTCACCATAACTTTGTGATTTAGCTTTCTGGGTAAGATGACTTTATTGGACTATAAAAGCACCAAATATAATATAATTTTATAAGCAATGCTTTCGCGTTTATGCAAATAAAATCCCACTGTTCCAAATGGTTAGTCATTTCTTTAAATATAAGGTAATATTTGAGTCTTCAAAAATGTCTGCAATGGTGATTCATTTATAATTTTCTTATTTATAGGAGAAGCATGCTGAAGAGATAAACTGATATGCTGTCTGCAACTTCTTTTCAAAGGATTTAGCAAACAAGAATATACCTGCACTTTAAAGACATGTAAAATATATTTTAAAATGGCAAAATATTAAAAAAATTGGTAGTAAGCATATGTGGTCTGAACTGGAATTTTTTAGAGAAGTTTGTTGCATCTGGAGACTTTCCTTTATCCTTTAATTGATTGGATTTTTTGGTTTGTTCACTGTGAGTAGTGGTAGGCATATGGGTGATTATCGTATTATTCTTTCAATGTCCCTCTTCCTATTTAAAAATTTTCATAATAAAAACATGGGTTGGGACAGGGAAAGCTTCAATTTTTATTTCAGTGAGCTGAGTATTATTTCCTACAGTTTATGCTACCATATCAGAAGCTTAAGAATATATAGGAAATGGCTCGGCGCCTGTGGCTCAATTGGCTAAGGCACCAGCCACATACACCTAAGGTGGCGGGTTCGAATCCCCAGCCCGGGCCTGCCAAACAACAATGATGGCTGCAACCAAAAAATGGCCGGGCGTTGTGGGGGGCGCCTGCAGTCCCAGCTACTTGGGAGGCTGAGGCAGGGGACTCGCTTGAGCCCAGGAGTTGGAGGTTGCTGTGAGCTGTGATGCCATGGCACTCTACCCAGGGGGATAGCTTGAGGCTCTATCTCAAAAAAAAAAAAAAAAAAAAGAATATATAGGAACTTAGCAGCCCAGAGAAAAAGTGGAAGAGGGCGGCGCCTGTGACTCAAGGAGTAGGGCGCTGACCCCATATACTGGAGGTGGCAGGTTCAAACCCAGCCCCAGCCAAAAACTGCAAAAAAAAAAAAAAAGTGGAAGAGAGGTAAACAACTTGGTCTCTTAGTATCACACAAGTCTAAGGGTCAAGTTCTCTGCATAGAACCAGGAGCTTTCTCTGAACAGAGGTATTTCCCAGCATGCTATCTCAGGACAGTTGCTCGTGGAAGAAAATAATTCTCCAAAAGGCTAAAATTATCTATAGCTGTAAATATAAATATGGAGGAAGGAAAGACAGGCTCAAGGCTCTGAGGTGCCACCCTTGAGTGAGCCTATTGCTATTTTTAATAAATACTGGGAATCATGTCCAGTTTTCACTTAGAGTACCTGTAAGTATCATTAAAGCTTGCCGAATAATCAGATCTTCCATAACGTAAGTTTGAATCCTAAGATATTGCAGGTATGTGACCATTGTTGGTCAAAAAAAGTAGAATTTTATGCGTTTCTATTTAATATTTCACTCTCCTCTACCATGTCCTTGACAAAGCACCACCCAGTCTCTTCATATGTAATAGAAAAATTAAGAGAAGCCCATTTCATTTTCAGATAGCCTTGTTAGGACCGTCTTTCCTATATCCAGATGAAATTTGCCATTCTGTTAAGTACCCTCTCTCCATGGTCAGGCTTGTCTCCGGACTGGTTTCAGATTTTCACAAGCTGTTCTTGTGCTCTGTTGAGTTTCTTCCTTCTCCATGTTAAATGCTTACGGCTCCTTCAGCTAGTCCTCATTTGGTAAATTTCCTTCAATCATCTTTGAATTGCCTCTGGAGAAGCTTCTGTTCACCAGGGGCTCAGAGTTCCTCACCTTAGAACTATTGATATCTTGGACTTTATAAATTCCTTGTTGTGAGGGGCTGTCCTGTGCCTTGTATGTTAGCAGTATCTTTGGCCTTTAAGCACTAGATGCCACTTCTCTCTGCCCTCAGTGTAATAACCCAAAATATCTACAGATGTCCCAGGGGGGAGGAGGGGAGCAAAATTACCCATAGTTGAGAACTAGTTATCTAGCCACCAGAGAAAAACCTAGTTGTTATTCCAAATGTAACAAAGACTTAAATTGGAAAAGAAAAACTCTTGTGCTTTGGGAAGAGCTGATGGCTTTCCGTAGTAGAGAAAGGATAATCTGTAGTTAAGTAAGGGGGTGAGGGTAGAAATATGGAAAGGCAGCATGCCCAAAAGAAAGTCCTGACCTTTTCCTGCCTAAAAGAGATTTCAGTACAGAAATGTCTAATAGGGGTTTTAGAATCTGCTGCTGTGTTTATTATGTAATGAACTTCAATCAAGCTAATTATATTCTGGAAAGCTTTGGGTCAGGCTGTATGTTTTGTGAACTGAAGAAAGGGCTGACGCAGGGCAGAATACAATCAGGTTATGCACAAGAGGAGCCTGGAGACAGCAAAATCTGTAGAACTCTGCGCATTTAACCTTCCATGTGCTGTGGACCATAGATTCAAACCAATCTGATTAGGTTCTTATGGGCCTGTGCAACCTCACCTGACGTCAGCGTATTATATACATTGTTCCCATCCTAGCAGGGGAGGAATATAACCTCTCTTGTTTGGATGTCTTTTTATATGGTCTAGTATTTTTCTCCCAGCCACATTACAGTGATGATTCCTTTTGTTTGTTTATTTGGTGAGAAGTATTATTGGATAGGTAAAAGAACTGACTCTGCATAGTGATCAAAACAGCACAGTACTGGCACAAAAATAGAGAGGAATATGTGTGGAACAGAATAGAGAGCCAACAGATGAATCCAATTACTTACCGGTACCTGATCTTTGACAAGCCAATTAAAAACATTGAGTGGGGAAAAGATTCCCTATTTAACAAATGGTGCTGGGCAAACTGGCTGGCAACCTGTAGAAGACTGAAACTGGACCCACA
>CAUYQV010061422.1:0-21919 GCA_963574575.1 Galagoides demidoff
TCATTTGGTTAATCATTGTATCAACACATTCACATTCTAGTTCTAGAAAAGTTCACTTGTACCCTTGTTAGACAGATATATAGGTAGTCTTTCCCATCACCCTCCCACCACCCATCCACCCTTCTCCCCTCCCCTTCCCCACGCCCTCCCCATATTTTTGGGCTAGAATTAAGTTGTATCTTTTGCTTAAGAGCTATAGATTTGTTTCATAAAAGGGCTGTGTACATTGGATACTTTTTCTTCCATTCCTGAGACACTTTGCTAACTAATCTTGGAATTATTAAAATGTTTCATTTCAAGTACACTTACCTGGTTTGGTGATGTGGATTAACCATTAATTTTTTTTAATCACATAATTGTTTTAAAACAATAAAAAATTTAAAAACAAAAAGTTTGTAATTGAACTATAACTAGTTTGCAGTTTTTTTAAAGTCCATGATGAGAAAACATATAGCTAATCTATGAATCACAATATGTTTCTAGCTATGGGGCTAACTACTAATTTATAGAATTTAGAAGAGTTAAATGCTACTTCTTTGTCATTATTTTTATCTAACATACTTAATCCTTTACTTACATGTTACTATACATCTACCCCATTAAAATGCAAACCCAATAAGGACAAGGCAAATCCTCTACTTACCTGTTACTATACATCTACCCCATTAAAATGCAAACCCGATAAGGACAAGGCATTTTTTTCCCTCTTGTTTCACCACTAAATATTTTCAACATGTAGAACAATATAGTAAAAACATTACAAAATATTTGTTAGATGAAAGCATAAAAGAATGAATGAGCTTCAAAAGGTTATTCACTAAGTATTATCTGAGACAACCCTGGTGAAAACTCTTTGTAAACTGTAAACCACTCTACAAATACGTAGTGTTATCACTTACTACAAAATAACTGGCACAGACCATTTACCAAGCATCTTGCATCCATTCTCTCCTTCACACCACAATTCATAAAAGAAACTGAAGTTCAAAAAGATAATGCAACTTGCCCAGTAAAACACAGTACAAATGGTAGAATTAGAATTCTAACAAAAAGGATGATTCCAAATCCAGGTATCTTGACTAAAGACCTCCTGCCTTTTCTATCTTGCTCTCATCATTGTGACATGCAGACTCCACAAGTGTATAAAACAAAATATACTGGAATACCCTATTAAATTATATGTATAACTGCTAATTGAATGATGATTAAGAGCATTATATTTGAATTTTAAAGACCTGGATGTGCATCCAGTTTTTGCCACCTACTTGAGATATGGCCTTGGGCAATTTTGCCAACCTTTTTAAACCTCTGTTTCACCTTCTGTAAAACAGGATAATAATAGTGGCTAACTACATGTGAAGAATAAATTATATATTTAAGGTAGAACATTTAACTCTTACCTGGCTCTTAGTAAATGCCTGATGTTTTATTTTTACCTTTGATGGTAAAGAAACATTTTCCTGGTATCTGATATGAGATCTGACATTTGAATAGAAGGTGATAAAAAGTGGAAATGGAGAAAAGATAGAAATATCTTCATTTCTATCTTCCCTCTGTACTCTGCAATGATTTTAAAGAAGCCAGTGCCAACAAAGGTATATTTTTCTCTTCTCTCCAACACAGGGCTAGGTTTATCTATTACTCTGGTGTGTTCTGGTAAAGTTATAAGTGGAAATGTTAATTGCCAAAAGGTGGAAGAAATAAAAAATTTTTGTAAAGGTTTGTTATCTTAAAGCTGTTAAAATGATAAGTAAGTTTTCTTTGCATTTTTCAGAATCTCAGTAAAATTTTTTGCTAAATAATAACAGCTATCTAGATAGTTGCTTGTTAAGTCAAAGGCACAGAGCTATTAAAATGTATTTGTGTATATGCACCAGAGACAATGTTTCAGATTCCCTTCTGGTGGGAATCATTCTTATTAATAAAGTGTTAATAGCCAGGGACACGTCTTAGGCAACTATGCTTCCTGTTAAAAGTCCAAGTGCAAATTGCAACATCTAGGCTATTCCCTTCTAGTTGTGAATCGAAATTAGTGTGCTCTTCCTCTTAAAGGGAGTAGGGATTTGGGGAGGGTATCTATTCTCTGATTTTATAAATATGTTTAAACAAGACATTTTAATTGCGTGGTTTATCAGTTGCTGATCATTTCTACCTATAGAAATTTAGTTAACATATTTCTTCAGAAAACTTCTACATGAATTTTAACAATATACTTAAAGGATTAGGAGTAAAATTTAGGTTTTAATATTTATTATCGAGTCTAAGAGTAAAATTTAGGTTTTAAAATTTATTATAATGCAATAGTATTACCTAGATGAAGTGCACTAGTTTATAACCACAATAAACTTTCTCACTTCCCCAGAAAAAATTCACACATTTTTCTCCAATTCCTCATTTTTCCTTAAAGTCTCTGACAGAAAGGGAGCAGTTGAAGCCCTTAAAACCAATTGAAGCCCTTAAAACCAATTAACACTTCACTCTCATTTGGAGACAAAAAAAGAGGGGGGAAAAACAGGCAGTTCAAACTAAATCTTTAATAAATGTGTGCGAGCAAATTTATAAATCATTTTCAAAGTGAACGAAAAATTTTACTCAGGACAAAATGAATATGTGTGGAATAGTTAATGTTCAAATGAAGGAAATTAAGTGTACTTGCTTACCAAATAAGTACAAGAAATACACAGTTAAGAATCCCCAAAATCACGTTATTCCTTAGCTCTGCTTCACCCAGACTATGATAGATAGAATAATCAACTTATGATTTAAAATCTTTGTGGGACAAGGAATTCTACAGTATATTTTAGAATCTCTTCTAAAATGTAATGTAGACATTAAAGTGTTTTAACACGAATGTTAAATATAGGCATTTTTTAATGTAGGCATTAAAATGGTATATAATTACCTTCCAGAAAACCTCTCAGCAACTGCTATTATCTATACAAAATACTGAAGGAATGACAAGACACCAGCATTTTCAAACATGTCATTCTTGCATATAGGGGTAGTGGTTAAGAGAACAAAGTTCTTGAGTTGAGCCACTCTGGTTTCAAACCACATTGGTTCTGCCACTTACTAGCAGACTGACTATGGGTTAATTATTTAATCTCCCTGGATTTGCTTTTCTTAATCCTACTTTATAGGATTGATAAATGAATTAAGTACTTAGTAAAGTAGTACCTAAAACATTAGTTAGTACATAGCATTTGGCGGTTATAGGCAATATTGGGTGTCCATAAAGTTCGTGTGCAATTTAAAATTGCACACTATGTTAAACTGCACACAAATTTTATGGCCACCCAGTATACTACATGGGTTATTTGTGTAGATTCTGAAATTTGACATCTTGGGTTCAAATTCAAGCTTTCTCACTTGTTACTTATTTGGCCCTGGTCAAATAATTTCACCTCTCTATATTAATATTAGTAAATACATGAAAAAGATTAGAATAGTACTTTGCTCATGGTAAGAGCTCAGAAAATAATAATAATTTTAATATTACTGTGACTGAAATCTCATAGAAGCTGAAATTTAAAGAGAATATCAGAGCAATTTTCTCTTCTGCTATTTGAGTTAATTAGCATTAGAAATAAATGATTGCTATCAACTCAATCTATATCCATAAATGTTTCCCATACACAAATATACAATTAGGCATTGATCAGCCTCCTAGTACAGATACACTAGTTTCAAGTTTCCCACACTTATCTGATGATGAAAATCATCCAAAGATTGTGACTGAGAAGGTCTGAGACGGAGTGGGAGGCTTGGAATCCATATGCATAATCAGGTTCCCAGAGGAGTCCTACAGCTAGGCAGGCTTGGAATCCCTAAGTTAGTTGAAACTGTGCCCAACCACAGAACATGGAAAGAATGTCTAGCAGTCACACCTACCAAATAGATTTTTTGTTTTATAAATATTATGTAATGAAAATGATTTTTTTACTCAACAAATACAGGGTGTCCATAAAGTTTGTGTGCAATTTAAAATAGTTGTGTATTTTAAGTTCCACATGGACTTTTTGACACCATGTATTTTATTGATTATTTATCATTATCAAATATTGATTAAGAGATGATTGAGCATGCATTGTAACATAAATCATACAACAGTTTATGAAAGTTAATTGGGGAGAAAACCTTATTCTTAAAAATTAAAATCATTTGGCAGGTAGCAGTAGTAGGCTGAAAGGAAAAGCACCATCGGCAAAAATAGGCACACAGTCATGCATCACTTACAGGTTGCATTTTGGAATGTAAGAGTGTACTAACACAAACTTAGGTGGTAGATTCTGTAATACACCCTGGCTATGTGGTATAGCCTATTGCTCTTAGGCAACAAACCTGTATGGTAGGTTACTGTACTGAATTCTGTAGGCAAATGGAACACAATGGTAAGTATTTGGGTATCTGAAGATATCTAAACTGAAAAAAGGTACAGTAAGAATATAGTATAAAAGATAAGGAATGGTACTACTGCATAGAACTTAACATGGAGTTTATAGGACTGGAAGCTGCCCTGGGTGAGTCAGTGAGTGAGTGGTGAGTGAATGTGAAGGCCTCAGACATTACCGTATACTACAGTAGAGTTTATAAACACTGAACATTTAGGCTACACTAAATTCATTAAGAAATATTTTCTTTAATAATATCTTAGTTTACTGTAAAGTTTTTAAAAACTGTCTAAACTTTTTATAAAAGATTTTATAAACTAATTTTTATTAATTTTTGACTCTTATTATAACATGTAGCTTAAAACACAAACACATTGTATAGCTGTACAAAAATATTTTCTTTCTTTATATCCTTAGTCTATAAGCTTTTTTCTATTTCTAAATTTTTTTTAATTTTTTTGTCATTTTTTTAAAAACTAAGCAACAAACACACATGACCCCAGGCCTACACAGTATCACTGTCTTCACTTCTACATTTTGTTCCACTGGAAGGTCTTCAAGGGCATAACATTAATGGAGTTGTCATCTCCTATGACAAAAATGCAGTCTTCTGGAATATCTCCTGAAGGACCTGCCTGAGGCTTTTTTTTTTTTAATAAGTAGAAAGAACGTACTCTAAAATAACAACAAAAAGTATAGTAAACACATCAACCACTAACAATAATTTGTTATCAAGTATGTACTGCACAAAATGGTCTGTGCCATGTACATTGTACTGAACATTGTATGTATGTGCAGTACAGCATCATCATAAGCACCTGAGAAACATGTTGTGCTATGACTTTACAATGGCTATGACTTCACTAGGCAATGGGAATTTTTCAGTTTCATTATAATCTTATTGGGATCACTATTGTATGTGTATGGTCCATTGTTGATCGAAACAGTGTTATACAGCACATAACTGTAATTGTATGCTACCATTTGTCGTGAGGAGTTCATTAAACATAAGGACAAGGTCCTATAGGCCTTGGTCAGAGGTCTGATTCTTCAGGAGGTCTGTTATAATTATTCATTACGTTGCTGCCACTGCTAATGAACTAACTCTGCTAATTAATTCAAGAACATTCAAATAAATTGACTACAAAAAATAATTTAAAGAGTATAATCATTATTTTGCCTTGATCCTTCTGACCATTAGTCTTTAGAAACAAATTATGGTTTGAGTTAAATAAACATAAACATGGGTATGAGTTTTTTGAAGAAAAAGATAAAAGGAAATGAGCTTCCTTTCCCACTAGCCCCCAGGCCTACCCCACACACATATCACATACATTCTCAAACAAAATATGAGCAACTTCTACAACTGAGGTATCAGGAATCTACAAGCTAGCAGAAACACAAGCAAAACAACTGTATGCGGAAATCCTAGTGCAACGACACCAAAAATAACACTAATATTGTACTGAATGAAGAACACTTATAAGCTATATAGTATAGCATCATAGTTCATTATTAATTATACAATGTGATCAAGATATGTAACTTTATTATTTTTGTTGTTCATTTATACAGTTTTAATTTTTTTTTAATTTTCTTATTTTTTTTGCAGTTTTTGGCTGGGGCTGGGTTTGAACCTGCCACCTCTGGCATATGGGGCCAGCACACTACTCCTTTGAGCCACAGATGCTGCCCATTTATACAGTTTTTATGATATTAAAGGTTAATACTGGAAATCATTAGATTAAACAGTGAAATATTTAAGTAATTCTCTGTGATCTGGTTAGAAAATTTCTAGGTGATGAATGAATTTAGAAAACAATGGACTTAAATGTGGTCATACTTTTTCAAATATTACTGGTCCATAGGCATATGAGTTAAAATAAAACATGTAATAGGAGTTACTTAGGTATTATTTTTACCAAGGGAATAGGCACAAAACCAAGTTTTGTAGTTATCCACTGCCCCAAGAATTAAGAAAATAAAGGGCCTCTTAGGACTATTATAACTATTTCTGACAGGTTATTTTTGAGTGGTGAGATACTTTTTTTCTTTTTACCTTTCTCACTTTCCAAATTCCCTATAAGAAAGTACTATTGTCTTTTTATGACTATGGACTGAATTCCTTCATTAAGAAAATTACCTGAAGGGTCCAATTTATTTGAATATTACATTAAGGACATTTAAACACTTTTTTGTTGAAGAGGTTGAATCCTGTTCTTCTTCAAAAAACAATTGCCTTCTATAATCCTCATTTTTCCCAGTAAAAAATAATGCAAGGAAAAATAACAAAAGGGCTAAGATGCCATATGCTACTTCCAAATTTGGATCTTTAAAAGGATAGTCCACAGCTGCAATGCTAAGTGATGATATTAACAGTTTCACTTGTAGTGATGGGAGAATTCCCGTTCATCTGGTGTGTGATTCAGATGCATGGAAAACCCAGTAAAGGCCAGCAAATGAAAAATGCATACCATATATTTTTTAAGACAAATTCTCATGCTGTGACCCAAACTAGAGTGCTATGGCATCAGCCTAACTCACAGCAACCTCAAACTCCTGGGTTAAAGTGATCCTCCTCTGCCTCAGTCTCCAGAGTAGTTAAGACTAGAGGCAACCACCACAACATCTGGCTAATTTCTCTATTTATAGTAGAGATGAGGTCTCACTCTTGTTCAGGATGGTCTCAAACTCCTGAGCTCAAGCAATCCTCCCACCTCAACCTCCCAGAGTACTGGGATTACAGGTGTGAGCCATTGACCCTGACCTGCATATCCTTGCTTAGCAAGAGGAAAGCCTACTGTTCCACTGGATTATCATTAGAAATCAAGACAGACACATGAAAAAAGCTCATCATCATTAATCATCAGAGAAATGCAAACCAAAACTACTCTGAGATACCATCTAACTCCAGTAAAAGTAGCCCACATCACAAAATCCCAAATCTTCAAATGTTGGCATGGATGTGGAGAAAAGGGAATACTTCTGCACTGCTGGTGGGAATGCAAGCTAGTACATCTCTTTTGGAAGGAAGTTTGGAGAACACTCAGGGATCTGAATATAGACCTGCCATTTGATCCTGCAATTCCTCTTCTAGGAGTACATCCAAAGGACCAAAAATCATTTGGCAATAAAGATATTTGCACCAGATTTTTCACTGCAGCTCAATTCATTACTGCCAAGTCATGGAAGAAGCCCAAGTGCCCATCAACCCATGAATGGATTAATAAATTGTGGTATATGTTTACCCTGGAATATTATGCAGCTTTAAAAAATGAAGACTTTACCTCTTTTATGTTTACATGGATGGAGCTGGAAAATATTCTTCTTAGTAAAGTATCTCATGAATGGAAAAAAAAATCCAATGTACGCAGTACTATGGTGAAACCAATTTATAATCACTCACATTTGCATATGAAAAATGAAACACAACTATAGCCTAAGATGAAGGAGGGAAAAGGAGGAGAGGGGAAGGGAAAGGGGCGGGTCGATAGAGGGAGGGTTGGTAGGGGGACCACACCTATGGAGCATATTGCAAGTACAAGTTGGATCTATCAGGTGTAGAGCATAATTGTCTTAATCCTATAATAGGATAAAAGTGGCCAAGGCTATGTTGTTTAATAGGATGGAAACATTCCAATTTTTATAAATAATCATCACATTGAATCCTATAATGCCATAAATGTATTTATGATCTATGTACAAAAGACTTAATTAAAAAAAAAGAAAGAAAGAAAACAAGATATAACCACCAATACTCATCCTTTACCCTTTCCATCTCTATTTTCTCATTCCCTCTATCATTATTTTTTTCTTAATAAAAAAAAAGAAAGAAAGAAAACAAGACATAACCACCAGTACTCATCCTTTACCTTTCCATCTCTATTTTCCCATTCCCTCTATCATTATTTTTTTCTTTCCTATTCTCTCTTTAGCTTTGTAATATCTCCACAACCAATTCCCTAGGAGGCATTCAAACACACTGCTACTCCCCAGAGATGGTTCCATGAATTGAAAATGGGGCCATTGTAGACAGACACTGCACTTTGTGGAGGGGATCTATGCAGCCTCCACTACTGACAAACATGACTACTTCCAAGAGTTGACCCACCCTTTTATTTTCTTTTTTCTTTTTTTCTTTTCTCTTTTTTAATTTTATTTTATTTTATTGTTTTTTTATTGAATGGTAACTATGTACATTAATGCAATTCTGGGGTACAGTGTGGTGTTTTCACATACAATTTGAAACATTTCCGTCAAACTGGTTAACATAGCCTTCATGTCATTTTCCTAGTTATTGTGTTAAAACATTCATATTCTACTCTTAGAAAGATTCACTTGTACCCTTGTAAGATAAACCACAGAAGTGATACTACATTTGTGAGATGGGTTTAGTAATTTTCTCTGAGCCTTTTTCAAATTTTCTTGAGCACTGTGCTGGTAAATACAGTTTGCCTCATTTAATGTTGTTTTAGAGGCTACCAAGGACCCAAAAGGGCAAGGAATTCATTATGAGTCTTTAAAAATGGACGGCACCTGTGGCTCAAAAGAGTAAGGTGCCAGCTCCATATGCTGGATGTGGCAGGTTCAAACCCAGCCCCAGCCAAAAACTGCAAAAAAAAAGTTTTTAAAAATAATAATATTTTCACAGAAAGGCTTCTGTCAAAGTGAGTTCAATACAATAATCTGGACAAAGTCAAAAGACGTAAACTGTTTTAATCCAGCACCTTTATTCCAGTGCTCACAGTAAAACTTCACCTGAAATATTCTTCAAAGAATCAAGAGAAGGGATCTCAGTAATGCCTAGTAGCAGAGATTTCTGAGGTTCTCAAACTGAGAGCTGTTTGCTTGGGTTTATAGAGTGCAGAAACAACTTAGGAGGCAAATAACATAAATGCCATCACTATGTTCCAATCCAGAAGTTTTTATTACAGCAAGTTTAGCTCTGGGCAAGCTGCCGCAATCAACACATTGTGCTTGCAAATACACTGACTCTGTACTTTCTTTCTAAGCAATATATATAGCAGTTGGGCTGTTCCTGAGAAGGATTCATCAAAGAGCTCTAATCAACACATTATAGTTGGAACAGCTATATGTAACACTCACAATTTTTATGCCTTAATTGTCAAAATGTTTTGCTTTCCAGATGAACACCATTCAACTTTAACTTTCAGTAAAATCACCTAAATTAGTTTCTCAACTGGCCTAACAAATAATCCCTACCCTTTCACCACCACTGACATCCTCTGACATTATAATTCAATTTCTAGGAAAGAAAAAAGTTGAGATGGATGCGAATGAAAAAATAATTTATTAAAATGAATTTCAGAAGCGAAATTAAATAACAGAAAACTATCCAGTTTTCCCCCCAAAAAATTCCAAACACCATTGGTAATGTTGAAGGTTCTTTCTCACTTGGAAACATAGGTAACATATGACAACTGAGGCCTTAATAAATGGAATATATTCTGAAAGCTCGAAAATGTTAGTTTTCTTCCCAGATTACTGTCTGTTATCTTCCAATACATTAACTTATTAACTTCAAATTCCATCACTTTAAAAGGAGATAAACAATTGTTGTTCTAGACTTTGTCCACAAGCCATAGCTTAGGTGAATGAAAATAACTGAATAATTACTAAAAATGTATCCAAAGTGATAAAGTACATCACATCTTACAATTTATTAAGAAAATTCAAATTTCTTCATCAAAGTAATGAAAACTGAAAGGTGGAGAAGTAGCTATCTTTTGTCTACTGATGTTATCAGTTTAGGCCATGTTCAGATTATCTTTCAAACTCCCCAATCAAAATTTAGGACCACACATACAGTGATCCCTTTGACTCTTGAACCAACATTAAGGTTTCAAATGTTGTGTCAACTTTATCATATTGATAGAGAAGACATCTTATTCTCAAATTATGCTGAGGTTTTAAATTCTTGGTAAGCAACTATCAATAAGTCATCTCTAACTTATATACTTATACTTTACCTCCCTCTCTGATTAATATAATAAAATCTCCTTCCATTTTTCTCAGTAATCAATTGTATATGTCCATGGGTGTGTGTGCATATGGGTGTGTGTTTATATCTAGCACTTCCAAGATAGCTGTAGCAACATAAGAGCCTCCTACATAACTGACGTTTGCTTTGTCAACCAATCTGGGGAAACTGGGAAGAGAAAATATTAGGAACATGTTCACTCTCAGCATCAGCACTAAGATTTAGCTCTCTGCTGTTGTATTCACCTCTACAACTTGTCCTCTTCTGCTGAAAGATAAGAATTTTAGCTTATCCTTGTTTGAGAATGAAGTTCTGGCTTGAGGATAACCCAAATATCAATTGCCTACAGTACTATGTCAATATCTATCACTGTGAGATGCACTCCTATGATTTACATTTTATCATGACTAGAGTAAAACAATTAACAATTTTTAATTTTATCCTCTGGAACCAGATGGAGACCTGCAGGCTATATAATAATGTTGTTAGGTACACTGAATAACAAAACTCAAACATTGATTAGCAACCTTTTGAGGGAAATCTCTAATTGTACAACACAAGACTTGTCCTCAAGCTGAAATTTTTCAACCTTCTATCAATAATTTGAATAATGCCACAGATGACTTCTAACTAAAAAAGTTAGTTAGAATTAAAAGTTAGGAAAAAAGTTAGGAAATAGAATTAAGATGTTTAATGGCAGCATTGGATTTCAAATTTGTGCATTTATATAAGAAAAACAGAGTGAGTGACTATATATTAAGTAAGAATTAAAAATATAATATATATTTTCAAAAACTTATGATCTAGTAAAAGAGAAAGAGAAATAGATTATGCTGCAATGTGAAAAATGTACAATAAAGAAACTTACACATGAATATGAAAACTGAAGTGTTATCTGCCTCTCACTGAGAGTCCAGAAAGAATTGGGATATGAAGGTAAAGATACCTCATAGCAATTATATAAATGTAGGACTAGAACTTAGGACAGGTATATGCCCTCAGATAAAGATTTGGGAGAATTAGAGCATTCATTAAAGCCATAGGTATAGATGTGATGATGTGCCTGGAAGATTAGGCAGGGGGGGAAAGCTAAAAGCCACAAGTAGGAATCTTGGAAAACAACAGCAACTAAGAGGAGAGGTACATGAGAAAAACTCAGAAAAGGGGTATCCCCATTGATTTCCTAAATTTTGTAGTTCTTTGTGGTTCTATTTTAGGCCCACTTCTCCAAGATTTTGTCCATTCTTTTAGTTCATTGCCATTGATAATGGCTAATCAAATCTATATTTATAAGCTGATTTTCTTTTCTGAACTTCAAACCAGAATTAGGAGAGATGGATGTTATGAAAACCAAGAAAGAAGATTTGTCAAAATGGAGAAGTCAAGAATATTCTCAACTTATGGTTGAAAGTGAGGAAAGAGAAATAATGAAAAGTGTCCAGTGGATTTAGAAAGAATAGATAATTGTTGACATCAGACCACGTTTGATAAAGCACCAGAGTCAGCAGAGAGGGATAAAATATCCTTCCAAGAAACATGAAAATGGAGAGAAAAGAGTTAGACAATAGTTAGAATTTGGGGAAGAGAGAGAGAAAGAGAAAGAGAGACAGAAGAGATAGTGCATGCTAATTTTAAATGGAAGAAACATCAGAAGGTTAATGTTGAAGAGAGGCACCAGTAAAGAAGGATGAGTGAACAGATCAAAGTCTTGGGATAAAGCAAATGGAAAGAGATCCAGAATAAAGGTAAAAATGTTTACCCTCAAACACCAGGAGAATCAATTTTCTGAAACACAAAAAAAAGATGTATGGCATCTCAGTAAGTTTGATTGGGGGACCAGAAGGTCAAAGAATTTTCATTAGATGGTCTTTATTTTTTTCTGCTATTTGAGAGTTAAGGTCATATTCCAGGATTTAAAAAGAATATTTAGATAGGAGCTTGAGACTCTCTCTCTCATATATATATTTATACACACTCTTCCAAGTCAGGTTCATCTATTCTTTTGGTTACAATTACCATTGATAATATGTTATATAATATGCATATGATAATACATATGTAACTCCCATGAAGCTTTTATTCTATAAGAAGAGGGTAGATAATAAAATGAATAAACAATAGCAATTTACCTGATAAACACATGCACAAAGGTAAATACATCAGAGGAAAGGAATATAAAGTGAAAGAGCCCTATATTTTAGTAGCGTAGATAAGGAAATCCTCTCTAAGTTGGTGATAACTTGAACTTGAAATAGCCTAAATTGAAAGCAAAGCATACATCTTCACAGGGCAGTGGCTTTTAACTTAAAACAAAGGCAATTCCTTTCTCTTACCCTTCGGAAATTTGGAGTTGATTGGGGCATGGCCCAGGCATCAGAATTTTTTTAAATTCCTCATTGATTTTAAGAATTTTGCACATGAAGTTTATGGACACCCTGTATATTCAGGATTGAAAATTGCTCAACTAGTAGCATTAGACAGAGATAATCACTAGTGCAAAATCCCAGAGCAAGGAACATACTTAAGAGTCTAGAGGAAACTGTGCGACAGCTAACCAAGTTTAAGTAAAATTTGTGAATCGTGGAAGTACTAAATCTTATTTTATATAGGCAGAAAGAAGAAAAAAAAAACCAAAGACAAATAAAATCCCCAAACAGGCAAAGACAAAAAATAGATACGTTATTTTCAACAGGGGTTCTCAGCATTCTGGATATAAGGATGGATGATGTAGATGGCTGGATTGTCCCAGAACTAGGATTCTGAAGGATAAGGGATAAAAAAGAGTTTTTGAAAGAATGAACTATTAGTTATAAACAGAAGCAAGAAGGGACTGAAGCTAAAAGTTAGAGAGAAATATGATGCATCAATATACAGTGATCTAATTAACAATAAAACCAAAGTTCACACATAAATAGTAAGAGAATGGAAAGGTTTCAAGCATAAAGAAGGAGTACTCATTTCTTTGTGTTAGAAGTAAAGTGGTACAAAATAATAAAGAGACACAAAATGTGGTCATTCTCATAAATGATAAAAGACTGGAGTTATAGAGCTAAGAGGTCACGCTATTTCAAGGGGCACCAATGTTGATGTTGAAATCCACACAAAAGAATCATAGAAGGGACCATGACACAGCTGCCCCCTATCCTTCATAAGAAGACCTTCAGTGTACTCTATGAATAAGCCACTGTATGACTCTAATTGGGAAATTTTGTCCTGCTGAATGTACCTTTAAGTGGATTGGGGGCTGTGGGATGGGGGGAATAGAAAGGGGTGTCAGGGAGGATTGAGTCATTAAAAAGGCATATTTTGAACCATATTGAACTGGAAGATTATAAGCTTTAGAGAAGACACAAATTTGATGCATGGTAAGGACAATTTATAAAGGAAATGGATCAGTTGAAGGGACCCAATTGATGTGGTAAAGAAGAGATTAATTCAGTGATTGGAAAGTACATGCAGGATGCTATGCCCTATCATAATCTGTCTCTTTAATCAAATGAAAAACAAATACAGCAAAGATGGGTTTAGGTGGCTGTCAGTTCTCTTAGACCTTGGGAATGACTTTCCTTCTGAACACTGATCACCACTGTGGCTTACCAGAGAGAGGATACAGGGATGTGATCATTGTTGATGTGACCTCCACATCAGGGTTAAAACTGGGGCATGATGAATGCTTGCAAGGTCTCTCTGGGGCCAAAGTCAGGCAGACTACAAGATCTACTCATCCTGTCAGCTCTTGCTTATTTCCTGAGCCCTTGGACATTTCCAAGAAAAAATGGCTGATGGGATAGGAGTTGAGGTGAGCATAAAAATAGGTTTCATTAAAAAAAAATCCCATAGCAAAGCTATGCTACTTTGAAGGAAAAAAATGAAAGGATAAGCTGTTTCTGGGTTTATCACAGTGTCTCATGCCTGTTGTCACAGCTGTTTGAGAGGCTGAGGAGGTAGAATCACTTAAGGCCAGGAATTTAATATAGTGAGACCTCATCTCTACAAAAAAAATAGAAAAATTAGCTGGGTGTGGTGGCACAGGCCTGTAGTCCTAGATACTCAAGAGGTGGAAGCTAGAAGATTGTTTGAGTCAAAGCTATAGTAAACTGCACTCTAGCCTGGTGACAAAGTAAGATCGTGTCTCAAAAAGAAAATAGATAACCATTAAATTCAGTTCACCACCTGAACAAATTCTGCCTTCACCATAACAATAAGCTATAGTAAGCAGTCCACCTTCCCTCTAACATATCACAGGAATGAATTTGGAATTAAAATTAAATTACTGACCATCTCCCTTATTGAATCGTTAACAGTCTTTTGGAAAATGCAAAGTAATTCAATAATTTTCATCAATTTTAAAATAACTTCCAAGAATGAATTCTAACATAGACAAGAAAAGTAATAAATGTAAAATAACCATTCAAAAATGTATTCCCTTTAAGAAATTAATAGGTATAAGAACATTAAAATCATGCAGTAAAGCAAGTTGCCTATTTCAGGAGTTTTGTCAATATCAAATCTCAAGGAAGTACCAAAATAATAAATACTTTGCTGTCTTTCTGTAGTAGGGAGAATTCTAAGAATGGCCTCCAGTGACTTTCACTCTTGTATAATATCCTCTCCTTAAAGTACAGGCGCAAATAATGTCAACTCAAAAGTACTCAAGCCTGAAAAGGATTTAATAGTTCATTGCTACCTTTGAAAATGTAGAGGGCTGCATGAAGCTGAGAGTAGTTCCATGCTGACAGTCAGAAAGAAAAGAGGGACTGCAGTCCAGCAACCACAAGGAACTAAATTCTGTCAATAATATGAATGATCCTGGGAGCAGTTTGTTCCCCAGAGCCTCCAGGTAAGAGCCCAGCCTTAATTTTAACCTTGTGGGACTTTAACCAGAGAAGTCAGCTAGACTTCTAACCCACACAACTTTGAGACAGTAGTATAACTTGTTTTAATCCACTAAGTATGTGGTATTATACAGTAGTAGAAAAGTAATACATCTGAACTTTCTATATGCAATTTTTTTATTTATCCAAATAAATAAAGGTTAAAAAAATAATTTTCTATATTGTTAAAAGAAAATGAATTAATCTAAGAAAAATTAAGAAGTCAAAATAATTAACATATTTCACAATAGTTATCCACAAAAGTTCTGAATTAAAATAAAATTCATATTTTGCATATATATATGAATTGATTTTCAGAAACTCACAATGTATACATTAGAAGAACTTCATAGCTATTTCAAAAGAGAGAAACAGGTTAGATCAATAATCCTAAAATATTTCAATTTAAAAAATATATAATGCTGCAAATAAAAGACAATAATTTTTTCAGTTTAAATCTTTGGTAATTAAAACACTGTTTTCAAAAGAGAAGTGGGAGTCAGTACATATAAAGGAATGACAAAGGACTGATACAACTGATCATCATTCATTTCAACGTGTTGTTGCTTAAGGGAAATGAAAAAGAACATTTTGGGGAGTACTTACTTGATCTTTATTCATTCAGTGGCCCACAGAAATAAAAGGAGTTCCAAAATGCTTGGCCACCTTATAAACTTACAGTATGAGGTTTATTGCCATACAAAGCCTATAAGGCAATCAAACTATGTCTTTCTCTGACTACAGATAGTTCATCTTGAAATAAATTAAAAGATTCAATCTGTCACCAATACTTGATGTACCTTCATTTTTTATTTTTTATTTTTTTATTAAATTATAAATACATAGATCATGTATACATTAATGAATTTCATATAAAATTAGGAACACTCAAATCACAATGGTTAATATATACCTCATCTTGTTTACTTAATTATTGTGTTAAGACATTAATACTCTACACTAATAGATCCAACATGTACCCTTGCATTATGCACCATAGGTGTGATCCCACCACTTACCATCCCTCCATCTGACCTCTCCCCTCCCTTCTCATCTCCCCCTCCTCCCTCCTTCATCTTGGCCATAGTTGTGATCTATTCTTTTATTATTATTATTAAATGATAGCTGTATACATTAATGCAAACATGGGGTACCGTGTAGTGTTTTCATACACAATTTGAAATATTTTCATCAAACTGGTTAACATAGACTTTGTGTCATTTACTTAGTTATTGTGTTAAAACATTTATACTCTAATTCTAGAAAAGTTCACTTGTACCCTTGTTATTGTGATCTATTCTTGATATGAAAGTGTGAGAGATTGTAAATTGGTTTCATAATAGTACTGAGTACATTGGATATTTTTTCTTCCATTCTTTAGATACTTTAAGTAGGATATGTTGCAGCCCCATCCATGTAAACGTAAAAGAGATAAAGTCTGCATCTTTTTTAAGGCTGCATAATACTCCATGGTATACATATACCACAATTTAGTAATCCATTTATGGGTCAATGGGCACTTGGGCTTCTTCCATGACAGCAACAGAGAGGTAGATGTATGGAACAGAATTGAGAACCAAGAGATGAACCCAGACATTTATCATCATGTGACCTTTAATAAGCCCATCAAAAATATATGAAAGTTTTACTTATAAGTGAAGTCAGTTCCTTCCCTGTAAAAAGCTGTGGACTTGATAAGCCTCTCCCTAATATCAGTAATCTCACTTTTAGGCTTTGGGAAACCATAAAAATAAGTGAAAATCTAAATGTGGGGGTAGGAAAAAGCTATATTAGCAGCCTCAAGGCCTGACTCAGAAATGTCATATTGCACCTGTACAACCCTACAATTCTACTGAGTTTCTTGAAATAAATTTGGGAGTCCAACACAAATTGTGGAATTTAGTATATAATAATCTCAATTAACCAACACCTCTGTGCATAGATCAGAAGAAAATTTTTAACTATGCAAAATATTAAATCTTAGTTTAGATGTCTCTTCTTTCTGCTCAGATGATTCCACAAGTAACATTATCCCTTATACTCTGAAAAGTAATTTATAAATATTAATGTTATTATTAAGAGAAATCCAAGGGTTAACTTAAGTAGTTATATTCAGAGTTTTTTTTTTTTTTAATTTTGAGAAATTTAATTCACATGTAGAGGCATACCTCAGAGATATTCTGGAAGTTTGGTTCCAGACCACAGCAATAAAGCAAATATGGCAATAAGTGAGTCACATGTTTTTAGTTTTCCAGTGCAGACAAAGTTATGTTTATACTATACTGTGGTCTATTAAGTGTGCAATAGTGTCTAAAAATGTATATACCTTAATTTAAAAATAATTTAATGCTAAAAATTCTAATAATCATCTCATCCCTCAGTGAGTCATAATCTTTGCTGGTAGAGGGTCTTGCCTTGATATTGATGGCTGCTGATTGATCAAGGTTACAGTGGCTGTGGCAATTTCTTAAAATAAGACAATAAGGTTTATGCATTGATTGACTCTTCTTTACACAAAAGATTTCTCTGTAGCACATGAAGCTGTTTGGTACCGTCTTATTGACAGTAGGACTTCTTTCAAAATTGGAATCAATCTTCTCAAATTCTGACACTGCTTTACAACTAGGAGTATTTACTATTCTAAACCCTTTCGTACCATTTCAACAGTATTCACAGGAGTAGATTTTATCCTTTCATCAGTGTTCATAGGAGTAGATTTCACCTCAAGAAACCATTTTCTTTGTTCATCTATAAGAAGCAACTCCTCATCCTTTCAAGTTTTATCATGAGACTGCACCAATTAGTCACACCTTCATTGTAACTCATAATCCTAATTCTCTGCTATTTATACCATATCTGCAATGACTTTCTCCACTAAAGTCTTAAGCCCTCAAAGTCCTCTATGAGGGGTTGGAATCTATTTCCTCCAAATACCTGTTAATGTTGATATTTTGGCCTCCTACCAAGAATCACAAATGTTCTTAATGGTATGTACACTGTCTCCCTAATGACTCCTTTCCCTAGATATTTTTTAACTGACTTTGCCCAGATCCATCAGAGGAATCTATACCTTATGAAATGCATTTCTTAAATAAGAAGATTGAAAGTCAAAATTATTCCTTGGTCCATGGGCTGCAGGATGGCTGTTGTACTACTTAGAAGGCATGGAAACAACATTACTCTCCTCATACATCTTCATCAAAGCCGCTAGGTGACTAGGTGCATTGTCATTGTCAAGAGTAGTAGTATTTTGAAAGGAATCTTTTTCCTTAGAAGTGTATCAAAGTAGGTTTGAAAAATTCAGTAAACCAAGCTGTAAACAGAAGTACTGTCATCCGGGTATTGTAGTTCCACAAAACACAGGAAGAGGAGATTTAACATCTTTCTTAAGGGACTTAGAATTTTCAGAATGAATACTTGTTTCAATTTAAAGTCACCAGTTGCATCAGCTCCTACCAAGAGAGTTAGCCTGTCCTTTGAAGCTCTGAAGCCAAGCACTGACTTCTCTCTGATAGTTTTAAAAGTCCTAGTGATACAGGACAAGTGGCATCCCAGCCAGCTTGTGGAGCTGGGTGGGGGGGGCATGGACCTGCTGCCTCCGCCTTGGCAATGTTGGTGCGGTGGCAACAAGCAGCGGAATCAGTGGGCTGGAGGGTGGGCAGGTGGGCCTCATTTCCTAGGCCTGGGAATGAAATGGATTATAGCCATTCATTTGCAACCCAGACACAACCCAGACATGCCCCAGACACATTATCCCTGACATGACCCAGACATGTGCCAGACATGCTAAATGTAACTACTGAGGGCCAGACATGTCCCAGACAAGTTGTCCCAGACATTACCCAGACATGTCCCAGACATGCTAAATGTAACTACCAAGCCCTGATAAACATAACTACTGAGGGCCCCATGCAACTATATATACCCCTAGGCAAAGAGCCTAGAGACAGACAGAGAGAGGGAGCTTTTCTTTTCCAACTTGGGTTTTCCCTCTCTGCCAGAGCTCTAGCATTTTTGTATTCTTTTCTGTAAATAAATCCTGTCTTATCACTGACCTGTGGTCCACAGACTCATTCTTCAAATCACTGAGACCAGGAACCTACTGAAGAGTGAAATTCTGGTATGATATCTGGGGACTCGTCTGGGATTGACGATCTGTGGTAAGCAATGGGACCACTTAACCTCTATCCTGCTTTTCTCTATAGTTATAATAATGGAGAACATTAATTTTCATGCCCATAAGCCAGTAAATGTGCATAGTGTGCCTGCTGACCTCCAGGTCACAGGCAAGAGGCTGTTGGGAAACGAACTTTCTAATTCCCCTTGTCTCCAGAAAGGAGTTGAAGGAAATGTTAGAAGACTTTTGAAACTGTTCTATATTTACTCCTTTTCTCTAGTTGAGAGCCGAGCAAAGAGGTAGCACCCAGAGGCCCTGGGGTCCCCTGCAGTGGTTCTGACCCCAGGACATGGAAGGGCCTTCTGAAAATCATGCTCTCTCAGTTTTTACTATCTTCTCTTCCATGGTCCCAAACTTTTCTGATTTATCTCTGAATCTATATAGACCTCTTCTGCTTCTGTCTCCTTATAGTTTGCATGCTTTGTCTGAATATCATTAAAGGATTGCTTTATATACTAGTTAAGTTTGTACAGGTTCATTCAGATGTTCTAAGAGTGCCTCAAATGTTGTAAGTGTGTTGTAAGGTCCTTTTTATTTCCTTTCATTGCAAAATTAAATTAAATTAGCATTTTCATGTGTCTGAGAAAAAAGGCTAAACCATGTTAACTACAAGTCAGCGCCAAACAAAGGGCAAAATGACTTCCCTACACGACTTCTCTGGACAACTAGAGGCCTGTGGAGGGAAGCAACTCTCCAAGGCAAGAATGGCCCTAAACCCTCAGCTACAGTTTAGTCTCTTAAAAATGAAGAAAGGCAATGAAAATGACCCTGGGTATTTGATTTCTTCTGGTTTGTTAGTGTAAATGGGAACGTTTAAAATCTGACTTCCAGGTTTCTTTAAGACTTCTGCTAATTGTAATTAATTGTGATCCAAAATCAGAGTTAAGAGACACTTTGAATTGTGATTCAACTCTGGTTTATTAGTGTAAATGGGAAAGTTTAAAATACTGACTTCCAGTTTTCTTTAAGACTTCTACTAATTGTAATTAATTGTGATCCAAAATCAGATTTAAGAGACAGTTTGAATTGTGAGTCAACTCTGATTTGTCACTAAGTATTATTGTCCTGGCTAACTTTTGGGAATGAAAGGGTGGTTGGAAAATATAGCATTTAAGACCTGCTATTTTCCTTTGTTACTGGGGAATTTAGAAGAAGCTTGTAAAGATTATATAGAGTTAAATGTGCCAGAACCACACAGCCATTCCTCCAGGGCAGGGCTCATGCCCACTGAGATTGATACTTGAGCTGGGGGTGGGGAGGGGCATAAAGGGGCAGAATATGCATCAGGTGGGACCAGGCTCCCTGATATCTGATTTCTTGGGTTGTGCTGCCAGCACATTATAAGCACCAGAGAGCCAATGGGTACTAAGTGCTACACTGGTAATTCCAGACAAGCACAGGGGCTAAGGAGGCCTCTCTCCTCATGGATTCTTCCCAAAGCAATGGAAGGATGCTTCCTTTTGTTTGACCAGAAGGCTTCTTGGGTTGGTCAGAGGATTCTTTGACAACCCAGGAATAGAGGGTGGGAAAACTGTCACCAGTCGGAATCAGGCTCCTGGATACCTGATTTTGTGGCCTATGCTGCTGGAACACTCCACTGAGCTGTATTCTGAAGCACTGGGACATGTTCAATCCCCAGACATTGAAAAAAGAATGTATGGTTTTCTTCTGCACCCAGGCCTGGCTGCAGTATCATCTCTCCACTGGTGAACAATGGCCCCCAGAGGGTACTCTAAATTATGACACCATTTTTCAGTTAGATACTTTTTGTAAATAACAAGAAAAGTGTTCTGAAGTGCCCTATGTGCAAACTTTCTTCTTCCTCAGGAACAACCCCCAACTGTGTAAAACCTGTCACATAGATTCAGCTCTCCTGGTTATAGTAACTTCCACAAATGATCAGGGATTATCGAGGGAGATGCTGTCACAACCTAGTTAAAACTCAATATCTACTTCTCCTGCACCTTCCTCTGTGCACTCAGAAAACCCCAGGAGTAAAGCTGTGTCAAGAGTTTTGTCTGGTCCTACTAGGACCCCCAGAAGGCAACCATATCCTTCTTTGTGTCCCTTGGTTGAGACTGTGGGTGGTGAAAGGGAAAGTGCATGAGTATACACTCCATTTTCTCTGGCAGATGTAAAGCAAATTAAGGTTGACTTAGAAAAATGTTCTGATGACCCCGATAAGTATATAGATGTTCTCCAAGGGTTAGAACAAGAGAGATGTAATGTTACTAGTAGATCAAACTTTAAATTTTAATGAAAAACATGAAGTCTTATATGAAGCTAGAAAGTGGGGTGATTCGTGGTTCGTGTCCAATACTGATGGCAGTATGTCTCCTGAGGAAAGGGACAGCTACCCCACGGGAAGACAGGCAGTTCCCTTTGAGGATCCCGAATGGGACCCTGAGAAACAAGGTGACTGGTGGTGTACACATTTTCTAACATGTATCCTGGAAGGTTTATGTTGATACAAGAA
>CAUYQV010061425.1:0-28804 GCA_963574575.1 Galagoides demidoff
CAAATTATTAAGATTACTGTGCCCAACTGCAATGTCGTCATTCTAGTTTCTTTAGCCAAAATTTTTGGAGTTGTTTTAATCAATCTCTCTCTTTTTGTCTATACCTATTTCCTGTCCACACACAATCCTATGGGCTCTACCTGTATGATGTAATAAAGAATCTTAAAATGAGTCACCACCTTCACCACTACCATGAAGGATCAAACATGGGTCTCCCGACCATTTTTTTCCATTGCCTCTAATAGGCTATTCTGAACCCAAGGCCAGGTCATGTTCAAAACTGTATTTTCTCATTTCATTCTCAGTAAAATAGGTGGTCTGCCTGCCTCCACACCCATTCTCTCCCAGATAATGCCTCTTTTTATAAGGTCCACAAAGACAGAAAAATTTGCCTAATTTTTTATTTTTTTACCACCGTATCACTAGATCATAGAATAGTACTTTGCATGGATAGGCTCCAAATAATGAGATGTCAAATGAATTAAGGAGCAGGAGGAGTTAAGAACATCAGAGCTGAGGCTGAGAGTTTCAGAGTGAGTGGTTGTTACCAGTAAATAATTAAAGAGATGGTGAGAAAGAACATTTAAGATGTTTTGTTATACATCAAAAAGGTACCCGTCCCCTTTTTATGTTTTCTTAGAACTGAAGAAAACTTGGAATTTCTGTGCTACCTGTTTTCTGTGGGGGTTCTGTGGTTTTTGCTTGACATTCTTCAAAGGCTAAATCACTGAGGACCTCAGTTAAATTCTGGTTGCAAATTATTTGTATGTAATTGAATGAGAGGTCAAAGGATGTAGGACAAGCTCACCCTGACTATACCAGTTACCCACTTGTTCACAGGTATTTAAAGTACATTCCAACTCTGAGGCTACTTGGCAAAGTTACGGGCTGTCCTCATGCTGTTTCAAAAGGAATTTACTGTCTTGGTCTGAAATTATGAAACCTCAATAGCTCCTCAGGTTACAAGACTGCCCTGACACCCAGTCTCTCTTACAGTAGTACAGAAGCCCTTTTGCAAATCTACTGTGTGTGCTTGTCTAGCCCAAAGGGAAGGGCTGGGGATGCAAATGGGAATTCCTAAGAGGCTGATGGGCCCTGAGACTGTCAGTGCCTACAATGTCCACTGGGCAGCATTCCTGGGAAAGGAACGGATCTGAGGTCTGAGGTTTCAGGTAGTAGAAAGTGGCAGAGTTATATAACGTCCACACATAAAAACCAAAGAAACTCTGCATTGCTTTGGAAAATATCCCATTTCCTTCCAGAAATCAGCAAATGAAACCAATCCTGTGAGGTGGTTGAAGATCAAGGGACTCTAAATTTAGCTGAGGTGTCACAGTATTTCAGGACTACTTTCAACTATTATAAAAAATGTTGAGTGTCTTTGTACATAATTTCAAACTTAGAGAAAAAAATTACAAAATCTCCTACTTAACCTCATTTCTCTCCACCAATTGTTAATATTTTGCCCAACTTTGTTTACTGGTTCAACTCACATGCTTACTTTTTTTGTATTTTTATTAATAATTGAGAGTGAATGTGAGCTACCATGCTCCTCTCTCCCCCCTTAGAATATTTCAGTGCAGGGTGGCACTTGTGGCTCAAAGGAGTAGGGCACTGGCCCCATATATGGGAGGTGATAGGTTCAAACCCAGCCCTGGCCAAAAACTGGAAAAAAAAAAAAGAATATTTCAGTGCTTGCTTCCTAAAAACAAAGACATTCTTTATATAACCATGAACCCATTTATAAAATCAGGACATTTGAGCACTAGGATAGAACTTTTCATAATGTTATGTGCAAATGTAATCAATTTTCTCCGGAATATCCTTTACAGCTTTCTATCCTCCTGGTTCAGGAACAATCCAAAGGCTTGGCTTTGCGTTTAGTTGCTAAGCACCTCTATCCTTTAATAATGTGAAGCCATTTCTCTAGCTTTTTCTTTCCAACCTTAATGCTTTTGAAGATGCAATCCAGTTCATTTGTAGAATGTTCCTTAATCTTAATTGAGAAGCAGGCTGGATGGTTTCTCACTGTGCATTCAGGTTACACATTTTTGGCAGGAAATACCCAGAAGTGATCAGGTATCTTCCTTGGAAGGGAATGATACAGTTTTGTTTTTGTTTTTGTTTTTTTTTTGGCCAGGGCTAGGTTTGAACCCGCCACCTCCGGCCTATGGGGCCAGCGTCCTACTCCTTTGAGCCACAGGCACTGCCCGGTATAGGTTTTCCTGTCACTGGAGATGTTTACCTTGATTACTTGGTTAAGGTAACATCTGGGAGGTTTCTGTTATCAAGTTATGATTCTTTTTCCTTTGCAATCTATAAGTAACTTATATAAAGATATCTTAAAGCTATGAACGTATCCTGCTTTTCAACAAATAGTCATCGCTTAGTTTTAGTATTCATTGATGATTATTGTCTGGGTCATTTATTTCTGTAGTGATTGCAAAATGGTAATATTCAATTCCATCTTTTATTCTATGTTACAGGTCAGAATTATACTATAGAAGAGTTTCTTCCCCCTTTTCTTCCATTTCTTCATTCATTTATTCAGTTATCTATTTAATTCCATACAACTCATTAATTTTCTTTGCATTCAATGAATTAACATCTGTCATTTCTGTTATAATCTGTTAAACACCATTTTTTTTTTTACATTTTCAGACTTGAATTGTCCCTAATTTGTTTAGTGGGAGCCCCCTTAGCTGCCTTCTATGCCATTTCAAATGTTCTGCTTCCTTTGTGAACTCTCCATTGTTTTGTGAACCATGATGATGGTATTGGCTCATCTCAGACTCATTTCCTCACCTGCCCTAGATCCAGTCATTTCAGCAAGGAGTTGGGGTGACTCTTAAATGATTTGTATAGCTCTTTTCCTCATTTGTCTCATTAGCTTGAAAGTTAAGATGTTCTTGTTATTTTTAAGGAGAATCTATAATGAACTTTTACAGACCTTCCTATGACCATGGCCCTAAGAGACTTCCATAGACCAGCATTTGGGGTATTTAGGACCAAGGTTAACTGGGCCTTATCACAGATAAAAGTTTCCCTCCCTTTATCTCTGTTTCCTTCCCTCCCTCCCTTTCTTCCTCTTTTCCTTCCTTCCATCTTTCCTTCCTTCCTCACCATAAGTTTGTTTCTGGTATAAATAGTTCATTGATGCTATGCCCACACAGGAAACATTTTAACCAGCTAATTGCTTAGGCGAAAGCCTGATTTTAAAACTACTCCATGGGAACATGCTACAGATTTAACCAATCCTTGAGTTCAGATTGGCCAGTCTGATCATCACCTTCAAAATTAAGAAGTGAGTGTTATCAACTGTGGAAAATAAAAGTGGAAGGAACCTACCATTGAAAGGGAATACAAAGCTAGAGAAATTGCTTAGATCAGAAGAAAACTCCGCTCTAACTCCTGAATCATTGTAATAACACAATAATAATTGATTGTAAAAGCATCGATGGAAAGTTTCGCTGCAAATCTCTATCAAGTCAACTCTCCAAACATATGCACAAAGATGTATCCAGAAGAGAATGAGTGCCGTCCAAGCTGCCCAATCCTTAGACTAAGAGAAGTGGACAGAATATCAAACAGCAGGTTTTGTTTTCTACCTGAATCAGTTAGAGGTGTGACATTTTTCCAACAGGTGAAACATTCTTCAGAAAGAACCTGTCATAGCTTGACTCCCAGCTCCCTTGTTAGCGAACTGTGAAGCAGGTGAACATTCCGGCTTTTACTAGAAAGAACTCCATGTTCAAGATGCCTTGTTCTTTCTGGAGGCTCCGTCTGTTCACATCAGTGGTAGGAAGGTCTTTATGAAGAAAATTCTACCTTTTCAGTGTTCAGGACCCAGGGCTAGAGTCATGGCATTCGATTAGTTAAATAGTGAGAGGCCTGCATCACAGCTGGCCTTCCTTGCCTCCAGTTTGCTCAATGATCCTGAGTAAAGTAGACTGGGCATCGGAAAGGAGATTGAAAGAAGCTTCTTTTATACCAACTTTGGGTCAAAGGGACAAAATAGAGACCATTTCTTAGAAGCAAGACTCAGGAAGAGCTGAACGTCAAGTGAGGTGCAAGATGGAGAAAGGGCCTCCGAAGGCTGCCTCCATGACCATCTATCCTTGCAAGATGCTCTTTTCTTGCATGAAATGAGTTTCTACCACATGAAGAAACCTTTCACATGAAGAAACCTTTGTCCCCACTCTGCTCTCAGTTTCTAAGCACTTGTCCCTGCAAGTGGCTGTGCAGCTCTTCCTCCAGGCGGGGGAGCATGAGGCTGGCTGAGAGCTGAGTGCTCCTGGCCTGGCCTCCTTCTCCCCACAAAGTGCTCTCCAACAGCCCGGAACCTAGTGAAGTGCCCCCCTGCATGGACTAGGCATGGACATGGCCCAGTGTAGACCCTCTGCTGAGCTAATGGCTGGTCTTGGTTTTAATTTGAGTATTAAAATAGCAGTAATTTGGCACTGATTAGCAGTGTTAGTCCTGAAGGCCAACACAGGACTGGAATTCAATGTGAGGCTCTAAACAATTACTTCCTTTAGATAATCACTTTTTTAGAGGCCAACTGTGCATATAAATACCACATCGTGCCAGAGCTTGGCAAGTTTTCATTAGTATCAACTCAGGCAACTTCTACAGCAATTGTGCCCCTGGCTCTGGAAATGGCCTGATACAACCAAACTGCCCAGGAGACCCCCAGAGAAAAGGCTGGGAGGTCCCAGGCCAAGCCTCTCTTTGGGGGCCCATGTTTCTTTGCTCAGCAACCAGTGGCCAAGTTCTCTACAGCTGTACCTCCTTAAAGATATATTTGAAATTATTTTATGTCTGATTGGTAGGAAACGGGAGCCACATACATTAGAAATACATAATTAGCTGGTAGGACTAAGATGGGTTGGTACACGTAATGTGCTTGATTATACCAAACAACTCCTAGTTCGGCTGGGGAGACCATTCAACTGATACAGTTGGATATAACACAGGGCACATGACGGGAACAGACAGAGCCTTGTGGGATGTTTTCCTAGTTCACAAGAGGAGGGAAGGGGAGGAAAACTGCACAAAGGGACTGACTGAGCTGAATCATGAGTTAGAAGCTTAACAGCCAGAGAAGAGAGGGGCAACAGCTGGTGCAGAGGCTGGAGTCAGGATAGGGAAGGGTAGAGTCCACGTTCCAGGTTGTGGAGTGGGTGTTGGGGGAGGCAGGTGGGCTGCAGGGGCAAGGGAGGGAGACTGTGAGGAAGATGCAGACCCTTCTTGCCAGCACAAGAAATCCAGGCAGGGTTGGAAATGTGGAGTCTAGAATTACATGGAGCCAGAAACAATGGAAGCTCAAGGTGTGGCCCGTTATACTTATTCATGTCCTTGGGCCTGATTGGAAGCCGGGGCCTCAGAGATAGCATAGGTGCCAGCCCTACCCCACCTCTGCCCAATCAGATCTCTGACTCTGGTGGCTAAGAACTGAGGTCCCACCTCTGTCTACAGCGAGCCTCTCTGCCTGCTAAGTTCCCCAAGGCATCACTGTTTATCTCTCAGAATAGATAGACACACACGTAAAATTTACTGAGCAAAGCAATTTCATATGCAATCTTTGTATTAATACAATAGAACCTCCAGAACTCATACCTCCCTACACTGACCACCTCTTTATGTTGACCTAATTTTTATAGACAGGTCTGCCCCACTTGTGAGTAGCAATACAGCAGGCCTACTTGCTTCTTATGTTGACCACTTTGTCATGATTTCTTGGGTGCTCAGCTCACAGAGGTTCTACTGGAAGAGCATCATTTCCATTTTAAAACCTAGTTCAGATAATTCACAAATATTTATTAGGCAGACAATATGAGGCAGGCACTGTTCTAAGCACAGGGGATATAGCCACAGCTATGCCCTCATGGAGTTTAAAGCCTCCTTGGAAGAATCCAAGAGCTAAGTCCTCCTGAGCACTTGCCACCTGCCAGACAGAATTCAAAGCATTTTCTGGGAATCAACTCATTTGCTCATCACAACTCTAGATGGCAGGCATCATTACTCCCTGGCACACAGTAGCTGAAGCACAGGCATGTTCAGGAAGTTACACAAAGCTACCCACCTGCTAAATACAGCTGGAAATAGAACTCAGGTAACCTGGTTTCAGCCACTGTGCTTTTAAGCAATGAGGTGATTCCGCCTCTGAAAGAATTAAATCGAAATTCAAAGAGTTTAAATAATTTTGTGAACATCACCCAGTAATTCTGATTCATATAAAAAGCTCATGCTTCAGCCAGTCTACTACAGTCACCTATATCTAGGAGTTTTCCCAGTTGGGAGAGATGATCTGTCTTTAAGACAAGAGCTTTCAATGACAAAGGAGATGCTGAATGTTATGTGTCATTGCCCCAAATTCCGCTTATTTACAGTATCTCACTAAACACCTCATCATATTCCTTTAGATGTGGGATTTACGTACCAAACTATAGCACTTCAAATCATCAAAAGCTGGGTTATCTACTCCTCTGTCCTTTTAGTCAGTGCCAATCAGGGACCGATATTTATTAAAACATATGAAAGACGTCCTGGGGGTTATCCTGATATTCCTGGGGAGGGGGAGGGTACCAAGAGTCAGCAGGGAGAAGTTAAAGACAGTCACATTGATTCTCTGCTATTCACACAATCCCATTTTCACTCTCCAGGCTGGTGAGATCTGCGGAAACAGTTTACATCTAATTAAATTACATTCCTACAAATCTATTCATTTTTACTCAATAACACTGAAGTCTATTTGTTTCTTGCCTACCCATTAAGGCTCTTGAAATCTGGCAGTATATTTTCCATACGAATATCATTTCATTTCTTGGAAATCTTTAAGACCTTCTAAAATTTCGAGATTAGAAAACAATCTTTTATTTCAGCAAAAATATTTAAGACATGTGGTGCCAGAAAAGTGCCCCAAGCAACTTCCAAAGCTAACATTTCTGTTCCCAGCAAAGCGATCATCTATAATCATGTTTTATTTGGGGACCTCAGAAATTGCAAAATACTTGTACCAACTCCTTATGCTTATTTTAAACATATATATCTTGATATAGGGGCTGGTCAAATGCTTATTAAAGATCCTTAATTTCAAGGTTTTCATAACCTCATATTTATCTACATAACCTTTGCAAAAGCAAGTTAGGACTAAGGTGAATTTATTGTTTCTGGTAATAATAGAGATAAGCCCAGTGGATGATAGAGCACTGTCCTTGTTCATACAATGTGTTTCTGGAAAGAGTGTGCATGGTGGTAATTACATAGGCTTGGCTAGACTTTGAGAGTCCTGGATTCTCCTTCCAGCTCTGCTACTACTGGTAGCAGACTGACCTGGGGGGAGGTTGGGGGAAGAGTGAATAATCCTCTTTGGACTTTAGTTTCCTTGTCCATAGTGAGAGAGGTAGAGTGAAGTCATCCTCAGATAAAACGGGGCTTACAATGTTATCCTATCCATTAGTAACAGACTCAGTACTGGAGAGCCAATATCCTTCCTGATTTCTGAGTCAGTTCTCTGAATGCAAAATGTCAGCACAAGTTTCTCCTGTTCTTCTGGGCAGGGGACCTCTGGTTTTTAGTTGACTTATTTTCCCATCCTCCTGCTGGCTTGCTGGGGTCGATCACCTTCCTAGGCATTTGCACACTTTGACAGTAGTTGAAGGCTATGTTAACCAGTTTGATGATAGTATATAAAACCACCACATTGCACCACATAATTGCATTAATGTACACAGCTATGATTTAATAAAACAAATTAAAAAATACAAAACCGATTCTCTTAAAGATATTTATCAATAACTTTTGTTACATTAGTAGAAACAACAACTTATATAAGGGCTAAAAATTCTAATTTGTTTTACAATATAATTGCATTAGCCATCCAAGAAGTTGCGGTTCCTCCAAAATTTCTGATTTTTGAGTAACTATTCACCACCTACTCCTGTCCTATCTCAAGAGTACATTTCTATCAAACCAGATGCCTTGTAACTATATAGTTTTAAATTATTAATTTTTATTCCTCTCTAAAGAATAACATTAACCAGGCATATATTTATTTTAAATTGCATTGTTCTAAAATTCTCAGCTGCAATGAATAAATAATGTTTAAACAAAAAGAACATCATTGTGCCCAAGCTTTTCTTTCATGAGGACAAAAAAAGAATTCTTTTGAATTACTATGTTTCTCAATTGGTGGGAAGGATTTAGTGACATCATAAAGGCATTGACAATTTTCTCAGGATCAGGACTGTGAGCTATGTAGTCACATTGCCTCCTAACTGCTTTGCATTTGTTTGGTAAAGTTTATATAAATTTATAATCTTGTCCTTGCCACGATGGGACAGCACTGCTAAGGCTAGCGCTAAGGGAACCACACACTTTGATTTTCCCCTTTCCTGTGTTCACACTGTAGAAAGCCACCATTGGCAGCGTTTTTTGAAATTATTTCCTCATTTGTCTTTGAGTACACTGAAGCTCTGAAGGGTAAAAAAGTCAATACTCAGACACTGGACCAGTGGAAGCTGCATTTCAACCCATGTGTTTCGTGTACTGTGCACAGACAGGTTCTGAAATAAAGTGCGGAGAAGCAACAACTTTGGGATCATGTTCTGCTTAAGTCAGACAAGACTTGGAGCTGTTTATTAGTTCACAAAGCGGTTCGGCCCCTCAACAGGTCCTGACAGGTGCCTGTGCCAGCATGCGGCTTCTCCCGCTGCCTCCCTGCAGAGCCTAACATGTTTAAGACGGCAGAGCTCCGGAATGGAAACATCAGCGTGAGTCACCACTAGCCAGCACCTCCAAAAGCTTTCACTGAATGATAAATTGGACACTCTGTAAAATAATTTCTTTTTGAGGACTATTTTAAAAAATTTAATTGAAACCACATCTTCATATGTCACTCTGATGGGGTGACATAAATAACACTGTGTGACATAGACACGTTTTGATCTACCCGACATAACTGGAATCCCCTTTGCTGAGTCTTTCATATTTTTTGTGCCCTTATTGCCAATGTTTTGAGATTTTTCCATTCCTAGTTTTATTACTGGCATACAAAATTTCATTATGAGGTGCTCAGTTCTGGAATAAACAGATTCAAAGAAACTTAAATTTATTGGGAACCACATTCCACCTAGCTCTTTTGGAGAATGACAGTGTAATAGAAGTGGAGGTTGGAGTGTCGGACTTAGTTTCAGACACAGGCTCTGCCTCTTTGTAGACGTTAGACTTTGGGCAAGTTGTTGAGCCATTTGGAGATGGAGATTCATGTATAAAATCGAGTGTGGGCATCCCTTTTATGTAAGTATCGGAAAGTGACATGAAATAAAGTCTGTGAAACTCTGGTGGTTTGGCAGAACAAAGAAACTCATGAGATGGTGCCTAAGATAAAAGATAAGTCCTGAGAGGGTAAGTAAAACAAAATAGAAAAATATTTTTGGGAAAATAACAGATTTTAAAAGGCCATGGAATGCCTATTGGATTTCAGGTAAATAAGTGACATCATCTGTGTGCTCATGTACAATATACACAAAACTGACTGGTCCTCTGGTCTCACCCTGAAGAGGGAGAGGAAAGTAAGTCTTGCTTTTTTATATCTAAACAGGATCCTTGAATGTTAAAAATTTCCATCATTATTAAATACAAATTTATAGTGGTCATAGTTCTGTTACTATTCATTGGTGAATAGGTCATTTTTAGAGGTCAATAGGTTTGCATTCCTTCTGGAATAAAGCTGGAAAAGGCCTCATTTGACAAGATCTTAGCTTTATTTTCATGAGTGCTTTGGCTTTCCAGAGAGACTTGTAAAGATTACATAGTATTTTATAGTGATACCAATTCCTTTGGGGAGTCATAAGAAATGTGAGTTTGCTTCTGTAGCTCCTCCAAAGACTGCTTTCTATGACCTCATGTAGATAAATGATATCAATGACCTCTGGCAAATGGGTCATTCTGGCCATCTCATAGATCATTAGAGGATGAGAATATATTATTTTAATTTTGCAAACAAGAAATATATGCTTGAGATCTCTCTGTTATATGGCTGACATCCCTTCTACTAGTTAGAGGGATAGGCTTATTCAGAATCTCATAATATCCAGAAAGATGTGAACTTGAAGAGAAAGTTTATCTAAATAAACTACACATGGTAGATAATTATAGAGAAGAACCCAAATATAACAAAGAAATGATGGAAGAGATAAAAGACAACTATTTGTCACTGAAACCTTAGTAATGAGTGGAATGCTTTAAAGGATGCTGGTTATAATAAAGTCTCATCAGATTTTTTAATTATTATTATTTTTTTTCTGTACCAAGAACATATTTATTTTGTTTAACAGGTTTTTAAATGAGGGAGAGTTATCTCATCAGGTAGAATGAGGACTTGTGAGTCAACAAGCTGTGTACACAGATTTTTATTTCTACATTCAAGATGAAGGTAGAGACTTTCCCCATGTTTGTGAGACTAGGGCACAATGCAGCTTCATTCATTTTCTTCACTTACAAATATCTTCATGGTACTTTTGTAACAAAAATTCTTAAATATTGGCAATAATTGAAAAAGGAAACAAACTTGTTTAGATTTTTTAATTATTAGGAACCACATTCCACCCAGCTCTTTCAGAGAATGACAGTGTAATAGAAGAAGTAAAAGCTTTAGTGTTAGACTAAGTTTCAGACACAGGCTCTGCTTCTTTGTAGATGTCAGACTTTGGGCAAGTTGTTGAGCCATTTAGAGATGGAGATTCATGTAAAAAGTCGAATGTGGACATCTTTCATGTAAGTATTGGAAAGTAAGATATTTCTTTAAAAGCATCTTGCAATCAAACTATAGTCCAGAATTTCTTTTCATTGATAACATGTATGGAAAAGACTTTGGCAGGTACTACTGAATACAGATTTCTGATAACTTTGAGATTATGCTGTTGGGCTGATTCCAGAATGGTACTGAAGATACTGGACTCACAAAACTGCTAATCATCATCAAGCAAAGCAAGAATTAATTAGATAGGGATAAATAATGAAGGAATATAATTTGCTACGTTTGAAACATTGCTGATTTTTTATGTCTTGTTTTCCAGATTAATTTTTTTTTCTTTTAGCTTTCCATAGCTTATAGTAATTTGGTAAAGTATACTTTTGTGAACAGAATTGAAACATTAATTTTTCTCCCAATCTGATCCCTGCAGCATTTGGAAACCACTTATGAATATCCTTGTTTTTGTGGCAACAGAGTTATTTGCATGTGTTCCATAGAATCTGTTTTCTTTGGAACATGACACAATCAAAAACACTGGTTATATGACCAAAGCTATGACTGAGATGTCATCTTTTCAAGATATGACCAGTCTGCTTAAAAAAATTAAAATCAGTATCACAAGAATGGAAAAGCAAGTATCCAACGTACTCAATACTAATATGAAGCCAGCAGACCATCTAATACATGCCCACATAAGAGAACAACTCGATTCAGTTCAAGATGGGGAGAGAGAAGGAGGGGTCAGATGGGAGGAGGGAGGGAGATTGGTGTGCTACCACTTACTGGGCACAATGTAAGGGTATATGGAACACCTCTTGGGTGTGGGCCACAACTGCAAGAGGGACTCTACCTAACAAATGTAAGCATTGTAACCTAGTTGTTTGCAAACTCACATTAACCTGAAATAAAAAAGAAATTAATATCAATTTTATAGAGCCAATAAAAGCTTATTGGAAAAACTGGCCTGGGACCTTGAAGAAATGATTCATATGGTTGACTTATAGATGAGCAAAAGATATCACTTCCTAATAGACCCAAGAACCTCAAGATAATTTGGGAACCTTGAGAAGAGAGGTATTCATCCAAAATTACAGGTATTACTGTAATTTTTAGAAGAATTATCGGCTTGGCTTCAGAGCCTGGAAAGGTTTTTGGGAGTCTCATCTAAGATTCCTTTTGAAAGTTCTAGCAATGTAAAATTTCAAATGAGGTTATATACTAAGTCCTCATTCTTGCTGTACTTATTTGAATGATCAGGCCAAGTGCAATAAGTCTAACACTTATTTTGCAAATAAGTTAGTTTTACTATCCTTATCTTTTGATAAAAATGAGGGAATTGGAAAGGGAAAAATATTGTTTCAATAAAAGAAAACTATAGAATGCCTGTTATTAAATTCTAGCCCTGATTGTTGTTTTTGAGATTTCATGATTTATCTAAGATTTAGAATGGACCCTGAATTCTTTGGTTTCCTTTGACATCTGGCTGCAACTCTCCAACTAACATTTCTATTTTTTCTCCCATTTTTTACACTTGGAATCACTGAAATTAAAAGTACCATTTTCCTGAAGAGCTGCCAGTTGAAGTTGGTCAACTTGACAAATAGGCTCTAGAGAAATCACAGCAACAACTGAAAATCTGTCAGATTGTCACTGTCTACCTCCACTCTAACTAAAGACATTTTGAGCTCAAATTTATAATTCTGTCAACTTCTGGGACTCGAATCTAGCTTATAGACTGCTCTAATTATTCACTTTTGTTTCCTCAGAATAGCTTCCTATTAAAGACCTGTTTGTTTACACCATGCACAGGCTTAATCTGAAAAACCCTGCAACCCCACCTTGTCATAGAGACCATTTTCTGCGTATTCCAATATGGCGGTCTCTCCCCGATAGTCTCTTATATTGAAACTTCTGTTTAAATGTCTCCAGAATTACCCATCCTATCTAAATATGTAAAACTGTCTGAAAATAAAGTTTCAAAAGGAAGACTGTGAGAAACCAAACTATGACACCCCCCATGGTGCTTCTTTGTCTAGTTTTGAGGTGGCTATTCAGGAGTCCTGCAGACACAAGGAGACAGCTCTGAAAACCTGTCCTTTTGTAAAAGAAACTTACATCTATGCACATTAGCATAGTAAACATGGATTTAGGCAGACACTTTTTCTGAGGTTATTTTTCCGAGATCCAGGAGAGATTAACTCACAAGAAAAGGTGGCTTAAGGACTTATCCTTTTAAAGGTCTTGACAGAGAAACTATTGCCCTAGGCTACCATCTGTTCTTCCTGAGGTCTGCTACCTGCGAGACTTTATGTGCTCAATAAGACAACCTTGTTCAAAGCATTCACTCCCTTCACCCTCCTTGTCACCACCCCCACGTTCCCCAGAAGCTCTATGCTTCTATCCCTTGTTGTACAATACTTGAGCCGTCTGGCCCTTCTTGAAGTCTCACATTTTGTATAGCTCCCCAGGCCTATGTGCACATAATAAATTTGTGCACTTTTTCTCCTGTTAATCTGTCTCTTGTTGGTTTGGTTTATAGACGTAAATTATCTAACATTCAGAAGAGGGAAAGGAAAATTCCCTTCACCCCTGTGCCAACTCCTCTCCTTGTTACCTGCAAGCTACGATTTACACGAGCCCTAATACTGCTTGGAGTCTCTGGTAACGCTAATTCTTCAATAATGAGGATGGATCAGTTCCATGGGTAAGATAGGACAGTGTGAGAGGTGTTATGGGAGCTCAGAATAATTGGGGGGAGATAAGAAGTTGAAAAAAAAAAAGAGAGAGGCAAGTATTTTGGAATGATGTATACTTCCCATAACTGAGACTAGAAAAAGAATTGTTTTCTATTTCTTTAGTCTGATTTATTGTTATCAAAATTTGAACAAGTTGTATGATATAAAATGATACCTATTCTCACAGCTTAAAAACTTTTTTAATGGGATAGTTTTATTATACTATAATAAAAAGAAATTGTTTTCAAGTGGAAAAGACAGAATTTTTTCCATCTTCAAAAGATATTACTGAAAGCAAGCAGGAGGCACAGTAAATAAATACTTATTGAAAAGACAAGTCTCAGAGAAAAGTAGACGCACACTCTAGACAATTTTTTCATCTCACTAGGGTGTTAGCCCACACCAGCCAAGCTACAGAGATTATTTTCACCTTAATGTTGTTACACAGTTGTTCCTAGAATAATCACATGGGGAGCAATCAATGTTATACAAACGTTTCAATACGGATGTGATTTTCCCTCTGAATTTTGAGTGAATTAGGGTACAGATAAATGAACAGGCACAGGGCAGGAGAAACTATATCTCTGTATTTTCTTCAAGTAGACCAGGGTGTCGACTAGGAATTTGGGATATTAAAGGTAAGAGAAAGATGTTGCTGTAAAGTCTGGCATGGGGCAAAGTGAGGTAGTAGCAGGATACTGAGAATTGTTTTCAGGATGTGAGAAAGTGTTATCACCGTTTGTCATGGGTAAGACAGATATCCGGGGTCTTCTCAGCAACCCTGAATCCTTTGCATACATAGAGGTTTGAATTTGAATCCTAGGAACTTGTTATTTCAATTTGGGTCCCTGTTTTGGCACAAGCCATTCTTTTTAAAGCCCACAAATAGTCACTGAATGCCAACCCTCTATTAGGTGGTGGGTGTACCAAGATGAAGAAAGTACAGAGGAATCTCCTACTCTAGTGGGAGAACAAAGCGCAGATAAGGTAATGAGAAGAATTCTAAGATAAGGTAGCTCAAATCTACTTGTTTTGATAATTTTAACTGTCGCCAATGAACTAGAACATGAATTCACAGTGTTCATGCTAACCTTCTAGGCCCTGATCATTTTTCCACTCTTAATTCTCCTTACTGTTCCATATAATCTTTCCGGTTTAGATCCAACTCTCTTTGTTTTTTATGATGCTGTGGTCGCCCACCTCTCAGCTGGGATCTTCAAGCCTTAACAATGTCTTTCTTCCTTCTTTTTGCCTTTGATTTCTTAAAGCAAGTCAGTTCCTTAGCCTTCTGCCATACCATATCTTAGTCACCAATTTATTATTGACATATCTAAGATGGAAATTTAGATTTCAATAGCCAATTCTCCTCCTCAGAAATCTTTCTCCATCTCAAATCTGTCTGCTTCGGCCAACATTCTGGAACCTCTCTTTTTTGAATATCATGTATATAATCCACTAGTGAATTCTCCCTGGCAAATTCTCAAAATCTATCTGTCCCCTGACACATACATATTCTTGCCCAAAGCACTGTTATCTGAATAATCTTTTACCTTTTCTGTTCTCTCCATCATTTCCCTCCTTTGGTCTCTATTCAGAATGCATAAAGAGTTTTTTAAAACCTAAGTTAATGTTCCTTTTATTTGCTTAAAATTCTAAATTCTTACTATGGCATATAAATCCCTCTGCAACTTTATCCCTATACCTTTTCCCTCCTCAACTTTATTTTTATTCTCCCCATCCAGATACACTGTGAACTTCATGAAAACCAGAACTTCTGCTCACTCATGGTGCTTAAAACAGACACCTGTCATGGTACTACGGCTAGTAATAATAACCAGCTTACATAACACTGATTTTGAGCCTAGCACAATTCTGTTATTAGAGCATATTACTTTATTTATTCCTTACTATAATCTTAGAGAGATACGATTACTATGCTAATTTTACAAATAAAGAATTGTGGCACAAAGCAACAGTCAGCTCTCCATAAGTAATTTATTTGTTCATCTGTATGACTCTTATTCAACCAACAGTCATTGAGTGGATTCAGAGAGCCAGTTGACTAGCTTGAAAAATAAGAGGAACATTAGTTTGCACATTTCCAGGAGTTTTTATAAAATGGGGAAAAAACATGAACAGGTGAAAATAGGAAAATGCTACTTAAATATAAGATCCCATATGAAGGGGAGGGGGGAGGATGAGTGGAGGGAGGGTGTTTGCTGGGATCACGCCTATGATTTATCCTATAAGGGTACATGTGAATCTTTCTAAATGTGGAATATAAATGTCTTAACACAACAACTATGAGAATGACATGAAGGCTATGTTGGCCAATTGAATAAAAATATTTTAAATTGTGTATGGAAACAACACACTGTACCCCACGAAAGTATTAATGTACACAACTATGATTTAATAAAAAAAAAAAAAAGAAAGAAAGAGAAAGAAAGCCCTTCGGGAGAAGGAAAAGGCGATGTCCGAAGAAAAGATGGTCACCCCTCTAGGATCCCGCATGGCGACTTATCTCTTTTGGAAATTAATACCTTTTGGAATTCTACCACAAAGGGAAGGAATTTTGCTCCATGCGAGCTGTTCAACTCTCTGATTTCCTCCAAAAGAGTCCCAAGGATCTCCTAAGACCTCACAGACTTCAAATACAGTAGTCACCCAAATCTACCAGGGATCCGAAGACCTCCAGGGGGTGCCTGAAACCTTGGGTAGCATCAAACCCTGTGGAGGCTGTTTTTGTCCTATACATACATACCTATGATCAAGTTTAATTTACAAATCAGGCACAGTAAGTGATTAGCAACAATAACTAATCTCTCTTGAGTACTTTCCAACTGTGATTGACCAAGGATAACTCAAACTTAAGAAAGCAAGAACTCAGATGATAAGGGACACTGCTGTATTTATCCGACAACCATGGACTAGGCTTCCTTTATTAGGAACATGTTTATTCATTTAGTAAATAATTACTGTGTGCCTACTATGTGCCAGGCACTGTCCTGGGCACTTGAGACTCCCTAGTAAATAAAGAATCCCGACCTCCTGGCCCTTAGCTTCAGTCAGACTCAGGATAGAGCTGAGAAGGACACAGTCTCCGTCTTCAAGCCGTGGAGAAGACAGCCTCTCATATAACATAGTTTGATGATTCGATGGCCAGCAATATGTAAAAAAAATAACAAGTGAGCTGTCAGTGTGGCTGGGTGCGGGGAATAGGAAATTATAGACGATTACACGGAGCAAGGTGTGACCACATGGCCCTATAAATCACCCCTAAACTTTCACAAGCCACAAAGGACCTTCCCCACTCTGAATGTCTATTTTACTTATATATTTCTAGGAGAAAGCACTTTTGAAATTGGCAGCCACATCCTGAGGCCCAGCTCAAAGACACGGAGAGTTTTGGTCTGCCGGCCAGACAACACTCCCCCTCACAACAGCACACTTGGAAAAGGGTTTGGTGGAAGTATGTTTTCTCTTCTAATTGACAGAGTGAGGGGAAAAACCTCTGGCCCAACATCTGGTGCACTCTGTGCTGGGCTGTGTTCTTGAAGCTATGACTGTATGAACGGCACGTCCCCTGGGGAAAGGCCTTTGCCCAGAGAGGGAACTGACAAGTGGGAGCTGCCAGGCCTCTCCAGGGCTGTCATCTCAGGAAATAACTCTGCGACAGGAACGGATTGCTGCTTTATTATTTTTTGGAGAAAGAAAAAAAGAACCCACCCTTTTTCCACTTGTAGATTGTGAAACAGAACAGCTGCTGGAGACATAAACCCTTTCAGAAGGAAAAGGAGTATTTAGGTGGGTTTTTTGTGGGATTTTTTTTTTTCCAGGATTTTTGGCCAAGGAGAATTCCTCCCACATGGCAACTGATTGGACGTCAGCTGGACAAACTTTTCATCTTGGCATCTGCACATGTTTATTACCTAAATACAAAGCAACTGTGTGATTCTAAGATTTATTCCAACCAGGAAGCGTCCGTGAGACTTGTCTGACGATGCAGAAAGGACTTGGGCACTTGGCAACAGAGGCTCCTGAAGAGCTGAGTGGGGCCATTTTTCTTGAATGGGGCCGGCACCACCAGAGCTGCAGAGGAAGTGGGTCCAAAGTGAGGCTGCCGGACCCTGGACTGTGTCCTTCAGTGCCTCCCTCCCTGCGCCCCTACCTCTCTGGGCCCCCTTTGCCATGCACACTGCACCCTCCATCACAACAGGGAACTCTCTGCTCTTCTCTGGAACCCACCGTGCCACATCTCACTGCCCTGCCCTTCTTGTGCCAACACCTTTGCTAGAAACGCCCACCCCCCACCCCCCGCTTACTCCTCACATCTTGGAACCCTGCTCCCCAAATGTTTAGCTCAGCTCAGAAGTCACTGCGGCCTGGAATCCTTCCTGCCCCCCCATACCCCAGCCAGAGCTGGACCCCTTCTCCATGTTCCCCAAATGTATTTCCCTCACTATGTTTATCACATGGTTTATAAACATCATTTTCTGTTTGTCATTCCCATTAGATTCTGAGCTATTTGAAAGTAGACCTCATGCCTTTTTCTTTTCTTTTCTTTTTTTTTTGTCTCCAGCACTTAAGACAGACTGGGGCATAATAGGAGTGCATTATTTTAAAATCACGGATAAATGGTTGAAGGAATGAATGAATTGTTCTCCCAAGACTAAAAATGTAAGAGGTGGATCAGACGTGAATTCATCTGTTCCTCAAATCAGAGAATCCAAATTGATTGAGAGCTAGATAAAGACGTACTTGAAACAATGTTTCACAATCTATTTCTACGAGAAAACTGTCTCCTCGCCACATTTTGTGTCTCCTCATCCAAGAAGGCTTTTCCCAGCACCCTGATAAATTGCGACTCCCCACTCTGACACTGGGTCGTCCATCCACCGTCTTCCTCAAACCCCACCCCGCTCCAATTTACAGCCCCAGCAGAGAGGTAGCTCATTTCCTTACTCCACATCTCTGGACCCTACATCAGTGTTACCTAGTGGCTGGTGCACCTGTTACTGTTAAATGTATGAGTGTTAAGTTAGAAACTTAACTCTTGGGAGCCCCCTGGTTTACAAATGAGGAGAAAAGCTAAGACCATCCTGCCACCTGGGCAGGTGAGACCAGACTCCACGTGGGCTACCACCTTCTCTGGGGCACCCTTCTCAGAGCCTCCTCATCATGATTTAGGTGAGAGTCTTATGTCCAACAAATCCCTTTAAAACCATGTTCTGTTCCACTCTAGGAGGTCCATTCTTCATAAACCATGCGGCCGCTTCTCCAACCTCTCACCCTCCCCAGCCCGCAACACCACCGGGATCTAACAGCTGGTACTTCCTTTCACCTGGGTCTCACCAGGGCAGGTTGAGCGAGACACACAATGACCAGTTCCAGGCCAGGAGAGCAGATGATCCCCCAGAGACAGGGCCTTAAACAGGCTGGATTCAGTTCACAGCAACTCTCTCCCTGCCCAGCTATATGTCTAGATGACCTTGACATCAGTTAAGGGTTTTTGTTCTGGACTGTGTACTCTTAAAGGAAAGACCCTTTTGGTAAATACCAGTAAACTATACTACAAAATGTTTTTCTTTTGATGTTGTAACAACTTTATTGCAAAAATTAAAATACACAAAAGTCCCAAATGGGCATCAAAATCACCCAAAACCTCACCATCTAAAAATAATTATACTAATGCTTTGTTCAGTGTTCTTTTTTTGTTGTTTGTTTGTTTGTTTGTTTTTATTTAAAATAGGGCCTTGGTCTGGCTCCTGGGCTACAGTGTAGTGGCACCATGATAATTCACTGGAACCTCAAATTCCTGTCCTTGAGAACTCCTCCTCCCTCAGTCTTCCACGTAGCTGAGACTTACAGGCACCTGTCACCACAACCAGCCAACTTTTCTATTTCTTGTGGGGATGAGAATCTCACTTTTGCTTAGGCTGGCCTCAAATGATTTTCCCACCTTGGCCTCCCAAAGTGCTAGGACTACAGGCCTGAGCCACCACACCCAGCTTCTCTTCTGGGTATTTTTAAATATATCTGTATGATAGAGATGCGACACATACTGTGATCATAATTATACTTTATACCACCCCCTACATGATCTTTTGTAACCTGCCACTGACCTTTGCCACAGTGCTATGGAAATTTTCCAATGTCAATAAATATTATTACATAATTAATTTGTCCCCAATTTCTTGCCTTTATAAAAATTCATCAAGTATTTTATATTCTCAATAAATACCTAATAGTAGTGTTGTTGGTACAAAGGATGTGTGCGTTCCATATCTGAATACATAGTGACAAACTGCATTTCATAACAGATAAGCCAAGGTTATGGTCCCACTGACAAAGGCGCTGTCCTTTAAATTTCACCCTCCAGTCTTCATGTCAGCAGCACAGGCCAGGAATTATGGCTAAAACACCTCATGTGAAGATGGCACTTGGGGAACACAAAAGCGAGAGGAAGCTCTGGGGCAGAAAGTAGAGATTTTTGCCCCACCCTTTTCTCTTTGAAAGCTATGCAAAATTTGAACAGATTCACAATTAGAATTTCTCCTAATGCTAATAATTTAGGATACCCATCAATTTTTACAGAAAAGGACATCTTTTGAAGGCAGGAGAGAAAAAACTGGCTTCCAAAACCACTAGCCAGGTAAAAGAAACTTACTCCAAACAATAGCCCCTTTGCTAAACTAAAGACAATACCCTTGTTATCAAGGCGACATCTTTAATTGTCAAGGTGTAGACGTTCTTCTTTCTGAACACGACAAAAATGTGTCTTTAAAGACTCACTACCACCTCTCTCAGGACAGTTATAGGGACCTCTTTGATCCTCCTCCCAGGGTTATAACTGCAACAATGTAACATTATAACTGTAACATTGTAACAAAGTTCAGATCCTTCTTGTCTCCAGGTCTGTTTCTGCTCCTGAATGAGTTACTTGGGGCAGGGATGACACATGTGGTTAACTGAAGGAAGGAAATAGAGTTACTATGTGCGGTGGCCGGTGGCCTTGTGTCAGCGCACAGGCACCTCCAAGAGGGTGACCATATCTTTGAGTCCCCACCAATGAAAAAGTGCGCCCATGGGCAATCCTAAAGTTAAGCTTCATAAACGTTATCTACAAGCAGGATGGTATTTTTCTTTAAACGGAGCTTGCCTGTCCTCTGTGTTTTTCTTCTGATTCTCACAATACTCCACTTGTATCTGTCACACCGTTTTACTACATGTCTCCCCTGATCTGTGTAACAAACACTACCAAGTCCGACGCTCTGATAATGCTAAGATGTATGTTATTTAGAAAGCTGGACACCCCTCGCTATCCCATGGAAATTTTGTTTTTCATGGAAAAGAGAAAAGATTGGAAGAACTTGACAAGGTTTCTCTGTCTGACCTAATCAACCTTATTTTTCTCCCCCAGTACAGTAGTAAATATTCCTTCTTACTCTATGGAGCCAGCACCGCCCAGGGGTGTGATGTTCTGAATCAGGTGCTATGGCTTCCGTATCTTAAACAAAGTCCACCCACTCTGTTCCCAGAGCAGCCACTCACAGCATAACCAGTCTTCCTTCTCCCCAGTTTCACTGGTCATTATCCCCCCAGCCCTCACTTAAGTGACCGTGATTCATGTTCATTTCCTATTTATCTAAAATTAAATGCATCTCCTAATAAAGCTTCATACTGTCAAGTCTTATATGAAGGGGCATCTTAGAATACTAAAACAGACTCATGTTATTATTACAAGAGTATATAGTTTTGCCCTTCATCAAGTAGTAACTCACTAGTACACCCTGAAAAGTGAGATTAAAAAGACAGTTTTCCTCTGGTGTAGCATAGCGGTTAAAAAATAAGGCTTCATGGATTATTTTATAAATTTCTCCTCAAACTGGTGAAAGGGGGGTGTCAACAAAGGGCAGAAAGGTGCTTCTTCTCACAGGCATCAAAGGAACATTTAAAAAACCTGCCTGAGAATTTAACCGGGCCAATGCCAGTGCTAGTCTCAGAAACCTTTCAGAAACGAGTGATCGACTTTTTCTAGCCAATCAGCCTTCGTGTGAGAACATCTTCTAGAAGACAAAGGAAAAATTCAGTGAAACTCTTTTAGTAAAGGTGTCCGGGGTCTCCGTCCAAATGCTATCCCTCAAATCCTATCGGTAAGTATGAAATTCAAACAATCACATTTAGCCGAGATAATCCGGTGCTGTGAACACTATAAGAACTTGTAAATAAATGAATTTAAAAATTAGGATTGTTTTTTACAAGAACCTGGGAACAAAAAAGAATTGGTGGGAGGAATGATATTTAGAGCTCTTTGCTTCACAATAATGGCTGTGGTAGAGGTCAGGGTATGGAGATTCTTGGCCAAATCTAACCCAAAAAAGGGCAGCAAGACTAAAAATATCAACTCTAACCCAGTGGCTGCTGCCAAAGAAATCTCTCAAGAGCCTGAGATTTTAAATAGTGTTTAACTCATAGCGTGTGGAGCGTGTTGGATATAGAGTTTAGATTTGGTTCTGGCTCTTAAGGACCTCTCAACAGAACTGAAAGACACCGTAAATACAGACAGATATTGGGAGAGCGATTCAAGGGGACTGGATCATTTTAATAACACCCCTTTAAAATTGAAGTAAAAGACACCAGCTGCCTTAGATCTCTCAAATCCAGCAAGCAACTTTTTGGACTATATCTGATTGTGATTTCTATGGTGGAGTTCCATTTGTTTTATGGACCAAATGGTAAGGTTCCAATTTCTCAGTGTAATGCCTGACAGCTTGCTGGCGTCCTTACGTAAGAAGGGATTTTTCAAATTCACCCCATTTTGGAGTTAGAAAAAAACTCATCAAATCTGTGGATTTTCTGTTTGAATGAACTGAGCATTAAGTGTTGAGCAGCGAAGAACTCTGAATGCCACACTATTCCAAAGGCAGAGAATGGCCTCGGGCAAATTCTTAACCTCACCATCTTAGTCCCCTCAGCTGTAAAATGGAAAGCATAAAACACTTTCAGGATCATTGAGGAGGATTATACAAAATGCTAATACTTAGCAGAGTGCCAAATGATCAATCAATACTATTATTATTGTGATTGCTATTTTATCAATTAGTGCCTGAAAAGGAGCACGCATATTTTTACACTAGTAGTACTAGTAGTTTATATTATTTTTTTTTTCACTGTCCAAAACAGCAGAGGTCACTTACTACTCATCAGAGCTAGAACTCAGATGGCCTCCATCCATTCCTCATCTCTTACTCTAAGGCCTTGTGTTTAAATCATCATAAAAGGATTCCCTTTCTTAAGCATGGGTCAGGTAGCATTTCTGAATAATTTTGCAGGGGAAAAGAGCCACAATTTCTATTGAATGGTAGTCTGTTTGTGGCATCGTTACACCTAAAACCAAGAAACAAGCATTTTTCTTACAGGGAGGAACAACTCTCTGAAAGATTGCATAGCAAAACATTGGGAAATATTGCAGCTTCCTGAGTTAAACCAACATCTTTTTGATATAATGTCAATCTTTCGTGGAGTAACACTTTGGCAATTAGACATAAATATAAGGAAGTAGTAAGGTGTTGCAGACACTATTACAAGTCTTTCTGCTTGCTTTTTTGTTTATTTGTTGGCTTTGTTTTTGCTTCCCCTAGAGCAGTGCCTCCCAAACCGTAATGTGCATTCAAACAACTGGTGATCACTTTACCAGGTGGATTGTCTACCAAGCTGAGGCTGCTGGTCAGAGGGCCTCAGTGTGAGCTGAAAGGCTGCTTTGGCTCTGACTTGGTGAAGGTCATGAGTAATTCTGACAAGGTAGGTGCCAGGGGCATCCAGGCTGAATAGAAGCTGCTAACCAGAGGTGTGAACCCCACCAGCTCAGGACCTCTTATCTCTCCACAGCTAGGAGACCATCTGCCCAGCCTTCCTCCCTTTCCTAAGAAGAGATGGTTGTGGTTATTTTATTTAGCCTCTTATATCAAAAAACTGGCAATGGTTCTCTCTCCCATAGACAGGAGCTATTTGGATTAAAGATCATAGGAAGAACCAAAAGATGGTTTAAAAGTGTGATCTACACCATAGTTCTCACAATTTCAAAAGACTCAAATCGTTCAGAGGCTCTTTGTACTATATTCTGCAACATTCTGTGCATCTGGAATTATTTCAAAGTGAAAGCTTGTAAAAATTTCTAAAAGACTAAAATGCTGGTGTTTCCAATTTTTTCACCTCTCTTGAGAGTCTATATGTTTTCTCTTTGCCATTGATAATATTTTCCTCACACTTGCGCTAAATGTTTACTGCTTTACTCTCATCCTGGGAAGTACTATCTAACCTGTCACCTCTGAGAGCTTGAGACAGCACCAGCACTGGGTCACCGAAATAGCAAACCTACCTTCCTAAAGATGGGTCAGAAACATCCTTCCCTGGCTATTCTAGGTACTGTTTTCTCTCCTTGAACTTCCAAAGTGTTCATACATTATCTCACATTGCTAAGCAAAAGAAAAAAAAAATCCAGCCTAAATTTACGCATCTCAGAGTTACTTAGGATTCTATGCCCTGCAATTACAACCATAAGTTCTGAGCCACATTCTCTTGATTCTAATCTGGGTTCCACCATGAATTAAGTTAATCATTCTAATGAGTCTCAAAGTCCCCATCTGTTAAATGGGGATGACAAGAGCACAGCCTCAAAGACTTTCCATAGAATAAATAGATTAGTCCCTGCAAAGCACCTCCCGAGAGTGTGGGAACATATTAAATACCCAGTAAACATTAGGGATAAACATCCTTCCTCAGGTGAAGCAGAGAAAGTCAGCTGTGATGTCCAGAGAAGCATTCAGATTAAAAGACTGAGTCCAGTCAGGAAAGCTACATCTCTAGTACAACAGAGATAAAAGAGATGAGAAAAAGTGAGTCACAACTTCCTATCTAGGCTTCCCCAGGATTGACAAGATTTACCTAAAATGCCACTGAATTGCTCCATACTGCGTTAATTTTGCCCGAATGATAAATACACTGATAGTTTCTATAAAGAAGAAAAGAGAGAAAAGAAGGGAGGGAAGAGAAAGGCGCGGAGAGAGAAGGAAGGAAGGAAGGAACGAAGAAAGGGAGGAAGGGAGGGAGGGAGGGAGGGAGGAAGGAAGGAAGGAAGGGAGAAAGGGAGGGAGAGAGGGAGGGAGGAAGGAAGGAAGGAAGGAAGGGAGAAAGGGAGGGAGAGAGGGAGGGAGGAAGGAAGGAAGGAAGGAAGGGAAAAAGGGAGAGAGGGAGGAAGGAAGGAAGGAAGGGAGAAAGGGAGGGAAGGAGGGATGGAGGGAGGGAGGAAGGAAGGAAGGAAGGAAGGAAGGAAGGGAGAAAGGGCGGAAGGGACGGAGGGAGGAAGGAAGGAAGGAAGGAAGGAAGGAAAGGAGGGAGGGAGGGAGGGAGGGAGGGAGGGAGGGAGGGAGGAAGGAAGGAAGGGTGTCCCAGCTTCTGAAATGTAACCCATTCACTTCTTCTGCTTTTTGATGTACACAATTGGGAATGGTGAATGGGCATTGGAAAAGGATACCTGCTATGGAAAACAGATCTGCTTCCCAATAAACAAGCTCATGAGGTACAGCAGAGCTGTCAGTAAGACACTCACTGCACTGAGATGGATGCATGTGCACATGGAAAGACAGATGTCAGTGTCAACTATTTGTTTGCATAGCATTTGTTTTCCTTTGGTCCAGCCCCCCCCCCCCAGGGACCTGCTCCGCACCCCAGACTGGCTGCAGCATAACTTCAGACTGTCCTCAACCCGCTGGCTCCTTGACTTTTCAAAGCTCTGCGCCGTCTATTCCATCCTCTCCTCTCTGTGAACCAGGTGGGGCACAAATGATTATTCACCTTTTAGAGACGATGAAAGGAAGGCACAGTCATGTCCAAGAACGTCTCAGTTAGAGAGCTAAACACGGACAGAGCCTTGACTCCAAACCCAGTGCTGGTTCCAGCCAGTTCTGACCATACTCGCCTTTGAACTCCACTATCATCTGGCCCCTGGGTCAGCTCTGGCTGCTTCTCCAAGGTCGCAGACAGCTAGGTGAGGATGCCCTCCCACCCTCCCCCAGGGCTGCTCCCCGACCTCCTCTCACGCTGGCAAGTAACACCTTGGTGTGAGGAGCTGGCCAGGCCCCCCCTCCCCCAGGCTCTGGGCTCCCACCCCCTCGGCAGCTGGAACCAGGACGGAAGAGGCTGCATGCACTGTTTGTTTTTTCACTACTGAGTTGGCAAGGATGGGAGTTGCTGATTTACAATTAGAAGCAGCATGCTTCTTCAAATATTAATATTAATAACTATACTATTGAACACATGAAAAGACCTTTTCATCTTCAAAGCACTTTGGAGACATTAACTCATTAGCTGTCCCTTCTCTCCATTCAGCAACAACAGGTGAGTAGAGTCTCAACAGCCACCCTCCCATAGAACCCAGGCCCCCCCTAAAACCAAAAGGGTCTGCTCTTTTAATACAAAGGAGGCCCCATAATCTAAAACCACAGATGATGGAGCAGTTAAAGTGTCAGTAACTTCTCAGATCCAGACAGGCGGCCAGAGTTCGGGTCTGTACTTCCTGTTGTTTAAAAAATATTTTTTTTTCAGCTACATGTCAGTGGCATGGAATAGAAACAAAAATGGCCTTGAGATTAAAGATAATAATGATAAAACCTATGCATAAGGTAGCAAGGGAAAACCTGCAGCCAAATGCCTTGACATCATCTTTCTGTAAGGCTTTGCCAGCAGAAAATGAGACTATAAAACGTGGCAACAGGTATGTTTTAACGGTAAAGGAGAAGTCACATGCAGAGTGGGACTGCTGGATAAAATACCTACTGAACAGGGAGGAATAGCCACCACCACCACCACCCCCCACTTCTCTGCAGCAGCACCCGGGAAGTCCAGTTCCACAGCGGAGGGAAGAGACTCCCCTGCCCACACACGGCAGTTCCCAACTACACTCCCAGAGGGGTTGGTAGGTCCTTGGAGAACTAAGACAGGAAAAGCCCGGAACAGGCTAGTGTGGCTTGCAAAATTCAAACCCGCAGCAGTTTCCTCTCTATTAAAGCAATTCATTAAGCTGCTAGGCTAAAGAAGGGGGGGAGAGTAAAATGTAAAACAATGGACTCACTAGAGTGAAAGAGGAAAAAGACAGACATTTCTGTGTTAAAGGACAGCTTTCCTTCTTTGGAAGTACTCTGATCTGGAAAGAAACTCCAGAGTTTCTGACAAGTAATCTGCGTGTATCCAAAACGGGCAGGATTGTGCCTTTGAGAGGCAGGGAAAGGGATGAGACATAGTCTCAATCTCTGGCTCTTCAGACAAGGCAAGGAGGTATTTTTGAAAACTGGTGCCAAACAATCGATTGGGAATATCAAAAAACATGAAAAGAGAAAGAGAAAACTCTGTATTCTGAACGCTCCCATCAATTGACCCTTTAATTCTACAGAATGAAAAAAAAATAGTACAAGGAAAATAGACGGAAAGTTTTAGGCAGAAACTCACACGCACCTCACTTACTACTTTGCCGGAGAGATGGGGTGAAGAACAGATCCTGAGTGCCCTTCTCTCCACATCCGTGGTCTCTTTCCAACTACCTGCAGGAATCCCGGGCTCGGTGCCTTAAGAGGATGCAAAGACCATAATGTTTCTAATAGAACTGCCTCTTTAAATTGGGGGGTGTGGTCAAGTCAGGGAAAGCTGGAAAAAAGGCAGCCTTCTGCTAGTCCCTGGCACCGGAGCCCCAGTCCCCAGGACAGGTGCTGCAGTCCAGGTGGGCAGCAAACAGTGTTACCGCTTGTGGTAACACCCACCAGATCACACCTCACTTTCTATGCTTCAAATTCTGCTTCAGCCAAATGTGTAACTCAGCCATGGGGACTAATAGAAAGGTGGGGACGGGTCAAAGGAGCCACCCCTGTGGAATAACAATACGTCTCGTCCTCCCCTGGTGGCTTAGATTTACTCTGCTGAATATGTGAATATTCATGCTTCAGTCTCTGCCTTCTCAGGAGCTCCCAGTAACCCAGGCCCAGGAGAGGGTTTACTTTAGAGACAGATCAGGAGACGTCAGCACCTGCTCAGGCTCCTTGGGGCTCTCTATGAACCTAATTAGAAGTGAGAACTTTTCTAAGAAAAAGAAGATAATTATATCGATCAAATAAGAGGTTGAGATTTCTGAAAAAATAAAGCTAAAATGCCCTCCTTATAGAAGACTGGTTTTAGTTGATTTCTAAAATAAGATTAACTTTAGTGTCCCTGATTCACAGTCCACGGTGTAGGAATAAAAAGGCAGAAATATTCATACATCTCCCATGTAGAAAATATAAACAATAGGAAAACCTTTATCTGTTCTACGTGAAAACACACAAACATCTTGCATTCAGATGTTCAGGACCACTGTGAGATTGTTATCGTGTTATCTCATCTCAGTGAATAGAACCATTCCCTTAAGGAAGGTTTGTTGTTGTAGTTGTTAGTATTTGGCTGCTTAACCTAAGATTTTTACTCCTAAAGATTCTTTTTTTTTTTTTTTTTGTCTGAGTAGTAGAGGGGAGTTAAAATTTGTCATGGTTGGGTCCCTTCCCCTTTTAGTGAAGACACGGGGCTTTGAGAGTTTATGTCATTCAGGGCAACCGTATAAATCTAGTGATGTAGTTGATTTGGTGTCATAATCAAAACAAAAGTTTGCTGTTGGGGTGGCACCTGTGACTCAAGGAGTAGGGTGCTGGCTCCATATACCAGGGGTGGTAGGTTCAAGCCTGGCCCCGGCCAAAACTGCAAAAAATAAATAAATAAATAAATAAAAATAAAGAGTTTGCTGTTCATCTTTTGCCTTTGCATTTGAACTTGGAAGAGAGGAAGAGACTGTGCTATTTGTTTGGCTTAGTTTAATGAATATCCATGGTGGGCACTGTTGGGGACCCTTGGAATATAGCAAATTGATTTATACTGAGAAGACAAAAATGTGAACTGACTATCTCCAAAAAGCACAAAACATGCTGTGAGAGAAGTCCAGGGGGAAGCTGCGGATGCTCCAGCCTGTCTCCTACAGCCCAGTCAGTCCCAGCATGTCTGCACACTGGGCTTCCTATGGTCTATTATACTAAATATGACCAACTACAGATATATTCACTATGTTTGTAAGGGAACTGAAAAAATCAATGCTGAGAACATGGGTTCTTTTTTGGGGGGGGGTTTCACTATTTATTTATGGCATACATTCCACATCCCTGATTCTCTCCAGTCAGAAATTCTTTGAAACGATGCCATCAGCCTTGGCCAATCGAAGAATGGAATCATCTGATTC
>CAUYQV010061426.1:0-14866 GCA_963574575.1 Galagoides demidoff
TGTCATTGGCAAGAGGGCAGTTGGCAGCCTCCCCTCACTAGCTTAACAAGACATACCACATATCTGTCACAGAAAATATTCTAAATGGTCCTGTGGGGATCACATATTCTTTCTGCACCAATTGCCAAGGCCAGAGGAATGATGCGCTATAATTGATTGAATCTGGATCACTTACCAACCACTGAGAATGGAAGGGATAAGACACCATAAGAAACACTTCCCTCCCCCACACCGACTAGTAAGAGATAGTTCCCCTGAGGAAATGCTGTTGAATGATTCAACATGTTCAAGCAAATATCCAGCAAATAATTCATACCCAAACATCCCAGAATGACTGGGGCACGTTCTTTACAATACAATGCTGCGGGCGGTCAGAGTTAGCATGAGATGAGTCAGTTTGCTATTCCTGGACTAGATGGTCTCTAATGTCCTATTTTATAAGATTACAAGCTGTGCCGTGTATAACATACTGTCCAGCAGCAGAATTTTTCTGGAGATAATTCCTCAAACTCCGAAGTTTGCTAGAGGAGATATTTAGGTTGTTGAGCTGTATGACCACTCATAAGAGGCAGGTCTCACTGGAGGAGTGGCATTCTAGGAGGCCTGTCTACCATGCACCCTTCTTCAAGAGTGCTTGCCCATGGTCTTCTGAGGAGTCTGTTTCCTGCTCCTCAAAGCCCTGGACTACTGGTCAGTGCCCTCTCATTGGCATAGCTTGGCCTAAAAAGATGATGTGAATGTCTCAGAAGCTATTTTGGGAATTAGAAGTAAAAGACACAGAAACCCTAGTGAGCTGTGAGTCCTGTAATGTATAGGCCTGAAGAAATGGAGCATAGGGTGGGCCTTATTTAAGTAAGCGAGGAAACTGGCTGAGAGTGAAAAAAGAAAGTGGCAGGTGCATAGTCAGAAGCATAGACCCCGAGAGAATGAGACCAGTGAGTGGTCTTGGGCAGGAGAGAGGGAGAGAGACAGAGAGAGAGGGAGGACTCAAGCACTGGGCTTGAGCTGTTGCTATTGTCCATTCAGCCACATCAGCCATAGCCTCTGCCCATGAAATGGCTACCCCAGGAGCTTACCTGTGTCCTCCCCAGGCTTAGGCCCTGCCAATTATGCAGAGGAGTCACCTTACCTGTAGGTGACCCTGGCGATGGTTATCACCAAGGTTGTCTATATTCTAAGAGGTATATTACAGATTCAGGATGTCAGTACTGTGGGTGCCCGACAGTGGGAGAATAGAGAGGAGCAGAGGACTGCAGGGAAGAAGGAACTGTGAAACCTGGGGCTGGGGGGAAGAGTGACAGGGAGGAGCAGAGCTCCCTTCTGTGTGACTGGAGAGGTGAGCAGGAGAATGAATAGCTCCCAGAAAGGAAACTGGAAATACTATACCAGGTAGAGTAAGAACGAGACCTTCCAACCTTTTGGGATTAGGTAAATGCTTCTGTTCTAAAAAGGGCTGGAAACAAGGTATGCAGAGTCTGTAGGTGGACAGAGAGTGGCAGAGTGGCCGTGAGAGCTGGGGCCTGTGGTTCACTGTCATGGGCCAGCCAGCTCACCCACAATCCTTTGACTGTTTGGCCTCTAACAGCCTCTGCACCTGGGCTCTAAGCCCTTTCTAGTAGCTATCTACCTGTCCTGTAAATTTCTTTGAAGAGGTAAAAATATCTAAATGCTGAAAGGGCATTGGGCTTACTACAAATGAAGAAAGAGAATCTGTGCTTCTTGGGTTGGTGTTTATGTGTTGGCCATTATTTGGGACTCTTTGGTGTAATTAATGGAAACCACTTTATTTACAATAATTATTGCACAAATAATATTGAGACTCTACTATGTCCTTGGCCCTGGATTTAGAGTGGAAAGACAGATATTAACAAGAAAACTCCCAATCAAATAAATACATGAATAATTATAAGTTAAAATAAATCCATGAAGAATAGGAACAGGAGACTGGGAGAGAAGAGAAGGGGTGGGTGGAAGAACAGGTTTTAGACAGAGCAGTGGGGTAAGGGTTCTTTGAATACATGGTTGGAACATTGTAAGCAGGGACAGTAGAGCCAGAAGTGACAACTGAAAGGGCTCCCAAGACCATATGGGGCCTTGAAGGCTGCTTCGTAACAAATGTCCCCCCAAATTAAAATGATAAACATTTGTTATCCTTGTTTGGAATCTCATGAGAATTTAGTCAAAATACTGACCAGAGTTGCAGTCAATGAAAGCTCAGCTGGGGCTGGAGGACACCTTTCTATGGTGGCTCTTGCTGGGGTTGGTCAGAAGAACCGGAGGAGGCCTCAGAGCCTCTCATCATGGGTCTCTCCACAGGCTGCTTGAGTGTCCTCAAAACATGGCTGCTGGATTGCCCCATGGAAGCCAGATGGAATGGCAACATATTATGTGACTTGGCTTCAGGAATCACCTGCTGCTAATTCCATCTCACTCTAATTGTTACAAGTGGGTCACAAAGTCCAGGCCACATTCAAGGAGAGGGAAATTAACCTTCACCATTAGAAGGGAAGAGTGTCACAGAATTTGTGCATGTTTTAAAAGCATCACCTCTGTGGGAAGAGGTCAATTTTAGCGGAACTGAGGGCTTTGTTTTAAGCCTGGGGAGAGGCTTATGGAACCTAAGGACAGCCACAAATGAAGCTGAGCTACCGCAAGGGCTAGACCCAGGGACTGGAATGTTATCAGAAAACTGCCCTTGATCTCTACTCCTCCCCATCTGTTGACTTCATTCCCTTTACTCTGAGATTGGCTTTCCCCTGTCCACACAGCAGCCTGTGACACCCACCTCCCACCCTCACCTCCTGTTTCCTAGCTTGCAAAGCATACACAGACCAGCTAAGTTTTCAGTCTCCATTCCAAATTCCTGGGACAGAGAATGGGATATACCTCACTTCAGTTGGCTGTCCACTCAGCTGTGGCCAGGGGCAGTGGAGATGTGTGGGGTAACAGGGCTGCTGGTGACCCACCTCTGTGGAAGGAGGTGAGAGGTCTCCTGAAAGAGGGCAAGCTGAGCAGCACCCATATATGTCCACTTCAGCCTTTCTACTGGTGTGTCAGTTTGCCATTTCATCCCACACTGGCAATAGATTTTCTATGGGTGGTATTGCCACCAATTGGAGCTCTCTAAAAGTGAATGAGACTTTGATCATGGGAATTTTCAAAGTATAAGTAGGTCTTGCTCATTAAAACATCCCCAAGAAAGGACTCATGAAGCATTTTACAGGGTGCTTCTGGAGACTGTTAAATACAATGGCTTAGTCATAAAACAGTGGGAGTTGATCAGTTCAATAAAAATGTAAGAGGGGTATTTCAGTGAGCTGGCTAGTGTTAAGTTTTATTAAAATTAGAAATGGGAGCCCAATACTAACAGTGAGACTGCGCACAAAGGAAGATGTTAACAAACATAGTAAGGTGGTTCCCACAGCAACTTAATGGTGAAAGGCAGGAGCTTTTGTTTTGAAATAGCTGCTGCAGAAAATGAGGACATCAAAGACTAAGTCCTATTGCTGCCACTGTGGCTGTTTTCAGACAGGGAATTCCATTTCTCTAGCAGGGAAGGCAAGAAGGCATACAGTTTGGCCAGCTATACCCATAGTTTAGGGAAGATAACTTGACAAGGTGCAGCTTACGACAGCACATTTCAGAAGCCATTTGGCCCTCCCCAAATGCCTTTCCTTATCCCCTCCCTGAAGTAGTTTAAGATAGAGAGACAATCTTATTCACTCCTTAGGGGTAATTTTCCAGAGCCGTGATCTCTGGGAAAGGTGACACACAGGCTGGCATGAGATGGTATCTTAAAAGCAGGCTTTTCTCAGACAGGTACTGAATAGCTGAAGGCCAGTGTAGGAGGAGGGGCATCTGGGATGGAGGTAATTGGGGTAAAAAGCAAGCTTTGAATGCCCAACATTTTAGCTTGGGGTCAATTTTCAAGCAGAGGCAAGTTTTTCTGTGCAAAAAAATGTCTGAAGAAAGTCTAGTATAGCCTAGTTTAAAAGAGAAAGAAAAGTAGAGGGCGAATTTTGTCTTCAAGTCCTTAAATGTCTTTTAATGGGCCTCATCTATAGAAGATAAAGATTTTTTGAGAACTGGGCTATAGTAATAAATTCTAATCCCGGGTCAGGTAACTGAAAGGAAATGGAAGTGGATTTGGACATCATATTCAAGGAGCTTTGAAGGGAGAATGTAGCTAGGTTATTGTTGAGTAACATGAGGCTGACTTAGTTTGAGCCCCTTGTACTTTCATGTAATAAACAAAATCTCAGAACTCTTCCATTTAGTTGCACTTGCTATTCGAACACTATTCACAAGCCAAGGCAATCCATCTAATTAAGTATACTTGTGTAGCCAGGTGTTCCCATTACAGAACTAAAACTCTATGGAAGATTGTGTTAATTTTCACAGCCAACAATATTGGCCCACATTATTGGACTGTTATATACTTAGTTTGCTGTCTATTTATCTCTGGGTTGTTTTTTTTTTTTAATGATAGCATCAAGTGTAATTATCAAGTAATCTTCAGGGCATAAAAAGGAGCTTCCTTCATTCAGCTCCTGGGTAATAACAGTCATTACTGTACTCTCTAAAAACAATTGGCTAGTTACTTGCAGCTTCCAAAGAGTTCCCCAATCCAGAAAACTGCAAATTACACGGTAATGATTATTAAGGTTCTATGGTAACTCCAGTCATAATTTCAATGTAATTGGTAGACCATGAATGACTATGAATTATGTCATATATACTACCTATTTACAGGAAACTTACACGGTTTACTGTGGTATGCATAATAAAGCAAAACCCAAATCGAATGTTAATCTTAATAAAATTTGCTTTTATACCTCATTTTCATCTGAATGGATACCATTTGCGTTCAGGTGCTAGCAAGGAGCAAAGTAAAATTGAACTGCAAAAATACAATTATGTGTCATTTTCCAACTTTTCCAATTTAATGCTGAGAGCCATGAATGAAGAAGACTTTAATAAAGTATTGTTTTCTAGGTCAGGGAGTTATCAAAAACATTAATGAACATTAATTAAGAGTATTAGGCTTTTTTGGGTCATACTAAGCTAAGAAAGCTTTTGGATCTCAGTTTAGTTTGTGGATTTTTGGGCATTGTCCAAGTTTTGGATTGTATAGTAGCAAATCCTCAGAGTAGGGTCTGATCACAGCAATTTACTTAGGAGGTGATTTTGGCAGGAGCAGGGAAGAGTGGGGAAGGGAGATTAGGAAGGGAAGGAAGTGAATAAAGCACATATTTCCACTGTGGGCCACCAGGGAGGAAGCGGGTGTTTACTCACCTCCTCCAGCAGAGGCGAGGGCTGCTTCAGGGGCATGAACTTTCCAGGCTTTCTTTGAGAGTGACAAGCAGGCCAAGTGTGCCTCCTCACACAGACTCACATTCTCCAAAGCACTCCCAACCTGAGTATTGTTTGAGTGTGGCAAACATTTTACTGAAGCTTGGGGATAATAGAGGGAATTTACAGAACAAAAATTTCAATGGGATATTAAACATTGCTATTCTTAAAGCTCCTTGCCATCATCCCCAGGGAATTTTTCCCAACCATCCTCATTATCTGTTGTGAGGTTGAATTATAGCCACAGGAAGAATTGCCCCTGCTAACACAAGATATGTTGAAATCCCAACTCCTAGTACTTCTGCATGTGACAGTATTTGGAGACCAGGTTTTTTTTTAGAGGTATTCAAGCTAAAAGGAGGTCATTAGTGTAGGCCCTAATGCAGTATCACTGGCGTCCATGAGACAGGGACATTTGGACACAGACATGCACAGAGGGCAGATAAGAAGAAGAGACCTAGGGACAAGATGGCCTTGTGCAACCAAGGAGAGGCCTGGAATAGATCCTTCCTTTAAAGCCCTCAGGAGGAACCAACCCTGCCAACATCTTGATCTTGATATTGGACTTCCAGGCTCCAGAACTGTGAGATGATACATTTCTTTTTTTTTTTTTTTGAGACAGAGCCTCAAGCCATCCCCCTGGGTAGAGTGCCATGGCATCTCAGCTCACTGCAACCTCCAACTCCTGGGCTCAAGCGAGTCTCCTGCCTCTGCCTCCCAAGTAGCTGGGACCACAGGCGCCCGCCACAACGCCCGGCCATTTTTTGGTTGCAGCCATCATTGTTGTTTGCCAGGCTGGGCTGGGGATTCAAACCCGCCACCCTAGGTGTACATGGCTGGCGCCTTAGCCGATTGAGCCACAGGCGCCGAGCCATTGTTTTCTTATTATTGAATATTAGTAGTTCTTTTTATATAGTGGAGAACAGTGTTATATATGAGATGGACCTTTGCCAAATATTTTCTCTCAGCCTGTTTTCACATTCTCTTGACAGATTTGATAGGTTTTCTTTTTAAAATTTTCCATTCATACTTCTTTTCTGAAGGATTCCTAGTGATGGGTAGGAAATGTCACACATTTTTATACTATTTCTATGTTGAAAAGTCAAAAACGGCTAGAAAAAACAAGAGACGATACACGTAATAGAGGTTTTAGAAGTGTTGATTTCTGTATACTTCTCCCACTCGTCTGCCTGTAGCTACTTCTCCTTTTTAGGGAAAAAAGGACACATTATGATTATCATGTGTCTGCAGCAACCTTGGAATCTAAGTCTAGGTTGAATCATTCCCAGAACTGATGAAGTGAAAAATGACTGAGAGGTGTGTGGATAGATTTATGAATATTCATGAACACAACCCTCAAGTGATTTTTTTTCCTATGCCAACATTTAATTGGTCCTTTCCTCTCCCCTGCTCTTGGGCCAGTTTATTTAATGGAATGCATAGGACTTATAGCTAACTTAAGATTAAAAAAAAAGTAAGCATAAATTAGGCATTTTAAGCTAGCCACCTAAAATTGATTCCCTTTCTTGATATCAAGGCATGCTATATCTGTTATATTATCAGTTAATACAGATGCTTCAACTTATTATTTCTTCTATCAAATTTTGAACTGCAGACAGGGTCAATCTGTGCTAATTAGTGCCACAATGAAAATAGAATTGCATTCTAGTTCTGATGGATAGTATGAACGAACAGTTCTTATCAGGAATGATCTGAGCATTCCTGAGTTCTCATAATGCAATGGGTTAAATTTAATTGTGGCCCCCATTGACATAAAGGGCAGCCAATGATAACCTGTTCAGAGGGTATATTGTTATGTCTGGTCTTATTGAAGTAGTATTGTGCATATATATCCTCCTGACAATACATATTCATGTTATTTTGTTCTAAGTCAATAGCAATGTGAATTTCTGAAATTTTGCTGGTAAAATTTCCAAAAATATGCTATCCCTTAAAAGATAACTACTGAAGTAGGAGCCTACTTAAATGGTAGACTTTTTGAAACTGAACATAAAAGTGGAACTTGCTTGCATGCAACATCTAAGGCGATATCTGTTCCCTCTTAGACCAGGATAGCTTTCATGTGGTACAACATCACAGCCTTTGCCTTATTGACTTCAGAATAGAAGCACTTCTGTCATTATTGAGGTCTAAAGACACAGCAGGGGTACCTAATGATTGCAAACAGTTATACTAGAATGGTAAAATATCTTCTTAAGTAAGTTATGTAATAATTTACCTGCAAATACCCAAGCCTTGGCATGAAGAGAAAAAAATAGTAACATAAGCATCCTTGAGAGTAATGTTGTGTAATTTGGGCTTCATTTCTTAAATTCCCTGAGAAAAATCAGCCTACTTCTCTCTTTCCCTTTTATTCAGCTTTTCCTTGTAGATCACCACAAGAATAGATAAAAGACTCTTACCTTGGGAGACCATTAACACACAATGTCAGTGCATTATAGAGGAAATTATGTAATCCTATCAAGCTTTTAATACTCAAAAGTTATTTTCCATCCACTAAATGAGAGGAAAGCTCTAGTATTCTTTCTGTTTTGTTAAATTTTATCCTTTTGTCCTTTACTTTGTATTATTTGAAACTATTACAATTTCTAATAAAATAATGAAGTCATATTATTCTTTCCAAATAAAAATATTTTCTTACATCAGAAGGTACATCAAAAGAAAAAATAAGCATGTGAAGAAAATGTATCAAGATTGGCAAAATACTGATAATTGTTGAAGTTGAGTGATGATTACATGAATTTCTTTACACTGTTCATTTTATTTTGAGTATATGTGAATATATTCATTTACATAAAAGTAATATATAGTAAATACATATATCTGTGAACTCTTTTTCTCAGTTCCAAAATAGAAAGTCTTCAAATTCTTGCTCTAGAATTGAAGAATGGAATGTGGTAGGCTGACCCAACAGTGGAGGCTCTGTGTAGGGTGGTAGGCAGAATAGCTACCTCCTCCCCCAAGATATCTACACCCTAAGCCTTGGTGCCAATAAATACATAAACATCTTACCTTGGCAAAAGGGATCTTGCAGATGTTATTAAGGGTTAGAGGCCTTAAAATAAGAAGAGTAGTTTGGATTACCCAGACAGTCCCAATTTAATCACATAAGTCCTTAAAAGCAGAGAACTATCTCCAGCTAAAGGCAGAAAAGCAGCTGCAGAAATTGTCACAGAGATTCAAAGTGTGAGAAGCACTCAGCACACAGTAGCTGGCTGGAAGATGGAGGGGGCAACATGGTGAGGAATTCCAGCTTCCTCAAGAAGCTGTTCACAACCATCCAGGAAGCGGGGAACCTACTTCTCCTGCCCAAATACCTGAATTCTGTCAACAACCTGAATGAACTTGGAAGCAGATTGTCCCTCAGAGCTTCACATAAGGGAACAGCTTGCCTCCAACTTGATTTCTGCCTGTGAAACCCACATCAGAGAAAACAGCTGAGCTCACCACACTTTTGACCTCCTGAGCTCTGAGATAATAAATTTGTATTGTTTCAGAAATAACACACAGAGCAAGGGGAAATATGAGGATTGACAAATTTAAAGGGGCAAGTTTGTGGCAGTTCATACTTATTCAGACGTGGCCTCTGATGGATGAGAGGCAAAAACAAGTTTTGTGTTACTGTGAACTTTCAGTGATGATAATAAAGAGGGAATTTGGCTCACATCTTTCTATAATGAAATGCCATAAAATTTGCCCAATAATAACTAACCATTCTAAGTAAGGGGACAAGAAAGGTCAGAGATCATCATCATCTGAACAGCACAGTTTCCATTCTTTATTTCTCCTCCTTGGGATGACCATGGAGCTATTCAAGGCTTTCATCATCATGTGAGGGAGGGTGGTGGGGGCAGGGGTGATTTAGTGGGATGTCCTGACTGTCCTTCAGCTGCCTCTGCTCTGCTTATCTCTTGTTGGTAACTGTTGCCTAGTGGACTTTAAGATGACCTGAAACTGGGAGTTTCCGTTTCAGCCAGGTATAAATACCAGTCACCTCTGTGGTAGAAAAATCATGTATTTCTTCCTATCAGTGATGTTGAAACAGTCATACAACAGTCAAAACTGGTCTGTTTTGAAGGGGTAATACCTGAAAAGTGAAGGAGATGGTCTTTGCCATACCCTTGAAATTAGGAAAAATCATTTTGAAGCTCATATCAATGTGACATCTCTGATAGTCATGTCCATATTAGTGGTATTTATCATAAAAATCATTCTGTATGATAATATTATTCATCATCAGAATTCTGAGCTTGCTTACTCATCATATTCAAGTGAACTAAATGGGAAAAGTCATGTACTTTATGTTTCTAAAGAGACTATCATTATATATATTGTGTAGATGTTACCCATGTATTAGCATATTTAAAATAGTCATTCAAATCTTAGGGAATATTATTCACTTAAAGAATCCCGTGTTTTAAATTTTACAAACTTGTGTTGAGCATTTATTGTGTGCCAGGTACTAGACTTATATTGACAGGGAATACAACTGATAAAACATAGGTCTTTAGAAGCTTGTAGTTTTGTAGGTCAGGAAAATAAGGTTTACCAAGATCCAAATGTAAGTATTATGAAAAAAGATCACACTGAAGACAGAGTAGAGAAGCATTTGAGTCAGATGCCAAGAGTCAACGGAAGCTGCCTGAAAGCTGAATCCTCACGCCAGACAAATGGTCTGCTTCAGGCTGAGGGAACAGTATGCATGAAAGCATGAGAAAGAGAGAGGGTCTTGTTATGAATGTGATTCAGGATGGCAACAGAGAAGGCCGAATATGTGAGAGAACCTGACGACTTACTTGAGTGGGAGGAAGAGAAGGAGCGAATGGTGAAGGGTTTCATGTGCCTTGCTAAGGGAGGCCCTTTATGCTGAAGTTGGCGGAGATTCACTTGTGGGCTTGAAGCAAGATAGAAGGATCAGAACCACCTTGGGATCATCACAATGGCTGCCCTTTGAAGAATGGGTTGGAGGAAAATAAGACCTCAGATAAAAAAAGATCAGTTGAAGTGCTGTGGCAGATCCCTAGCAAAGAGGTAAGGCAGGAAGGGCAAGGATGAAGGTAAGGGATGAGTGGGAGGGAGATTAAGGGGGCAGATTCTGAGATTTAGAGACTAGTTGGTTATTGGAAGTGAGGAAGATATAAATATTCAGGATCACTCCCAGGTTTCTGGCCTAGGTGGTTCACCATTCATCAAGTGATAAAACACCAGAAGAGTAAGTTTGGATGGGAGAGACACTGATTTAAATGGATTAAGATACTGCAGTTCAGGAGAGGTTACCATATTGATTTGGGTAATACTTTAACAAGTATTTTTATAATCGTCTGTTCTCTACAAGATGATTTTTTAACATCTACCAGGGAATTGGTCTGTTTTCCTTTTCTGAATCATTAGGTAATTTTGATTTCCAAGTCCATTAAATGGAGCACAACCGTAAGAGACTCCAAGTGGAAAATAGGTGAGATGGAGTGCTTTTCCTTTAGCCTCAGCAAACTGACAGACATGAGGGTCAACAAAGCCCTTTCTGCAGGACTATACCTCTGAGAAAGCCACCCCCACCCATTCTGCAGTGCAGTGGGATCGGCTCCTTTCTACTTTACATGCCATTTAGAAAATAGATCTTGGGTTCAGCACTTTTGAATGTATTTTCCCTAGTCAATATGAGCTAAATCATTTAGTTCTTTGATAGAAAAGCATTCAGAGGTCCCCTATTAAGCCTAAAAACATGTTGAAAAGATAATTCTTCTCCTTCCCACCTCTCATGTGTTTGATTAGAATGACCCTAAAGGTAGAAGATGGAAGAAAGAAGGGGAAAATGCAACAACTTCAATTTATCCCAACTATATACGAGATACAGAATAAATTCTTAACTCCAGATTTATAGTGAAGCAGCACAATGAAGACGAGAGAATATAAGTAATTATATATCAATATTCAAGAATATCATTTAACACAAATACAAAAATATAAACCAGAATGCACATATAAATAAAAAATCAAAAATAATTATTTTCTTAATAAAATATTATTACTTTTATAAAGGCCTTTGCTTCTAGGGACTAGTTTCCATTAATCAATTGAAATAAATTTCTCTAGGCAGCTTGGGTCAGGAAAGTTTTTGTCTTGATCTCTGAATGACATTTCTTCCCAGGCTTTGAAACAATTTTTATTCACCCTATGGATATGTCATCAATCTGTTATGTGTGAATGGACACTATTTTTTCCTTTACTTGGCCAAATGTTTCATTTCCTGAAAATGAAATTACTTAAATGCAACAAACAGATGGCCAGAGAGTCCTGTAGTAGCTTGCTCTGCTATGAAATTTATCTGATTTTCTGAGGGAAGTCTGAGAAGTTAGCAAAAATTCTTTTTGCACACACTATGCCATAGTTGATGTGTGGTCTTCTTGCTATTTTTTTTAATTAATTCTGTTACTTTTGACATGAAGAGGAAAAAGTTAAAATGCTATTTCACATTTTATATGAAAAATTAAAACTTTATAAAATGAGAAGTCATGTGGACTATCTTGTTTGAAACTAATCTTAAAATTGTTCTTAAGGTATTAAAAATCATCATATAAATTATACATGAAAATAGAAGAATAGTAGGCTGAACTTTCTTTTATTTCCATTCCTTAAATGCATTCTCTAGGCTAAAGACCTGCTTCTTATCAGGAAAGCGCAGGGAGTTTGGATAAATAAGGCGTGATTCTCTATATTCTTTTTTATTTTCTTTTGTTATTGTTAAATATAAAAACAAGTTTGGTCATTTGGTTCAATGCAAAAAAAATTACAGTTCATGAGTAAGCATCTATGATGGCCTTGTCTCAACCACGCGAGATTCATCAGTAGTCACTCAATGTAGGAAAATTATAAAGCATAAAGATTTCATTAAAAAGCAAAGGTCAAGTACAAAGAATGTATCAGTTTAAACTTTTCCAAAACATTTTTTATAGTTTGTGCATACTTGGCCTTGAGTCCAATGCTTTTATTGAATATGTATATATTTTTAAATCTACATACCCAACCCTACTCAAAGTCCTTTATTGTGGAAAATCAAAATTTCCCCTTAGCCTTATCATAAAGATGCTGTCAGGGGACATCTGTAGAGTCCTTCCGAACTTACCATAAACATGGCACAAAACAGTTGACATTGAACGTTCTTATTAATCTGTCCCATACTTTTAGCCTAGGATATTGTGGAAATGCACCAATTAGATAAACAAATATTAAAGTTCTGCCCTTTGTATAGGGCTCCTCAAGATCTGTTGTGGAGATGGGGAAAAGGACAAAGGAATATGTTGAGTGAAGGACTTCAGTGACTCTAAGAATTCATGAACTTAGTGAACTACACAAGAGGTAGTCCACAAGAGGATTAGGTAGACACACAAGAGGATTGACACTGCATATACTCATATTCAGATAATTTAGGTAGGAGAGCTTCCTAATCATCTGCTAATTCTCCCCTCTCCTCTAACCTGCGGGGCCTAAGATGAGGTCAGCAGAAGCAGCAGGCTAACACAACATGTCTTCCCCTTTCCTCCCCTGGCTCCCAAGGTCACCCTCCTTTAACCTTTATCTCCTCCTTCATACTAATTTTCGCTCTACCTACACCCCTGTCCTTGCTGCCTACTTCAATTGGTCTGTTCTTTTCCCATTCATTGTTTCTGCTGCCCACCCAGACAGCCAGACCCTGGCCATTCAAGGAAGCCAAACTTCCCAGAGCACTGTATAAGTGATTAAAATCAGATCAAATAGAAAAAAAGAATCTGGTAAAGAGGTGTTCAGAGAGAAAGGTATACTTAGCACATCTCCTAGTAGACTTGTCTCAGGAGGACCACAACCCCAGCAGGATTCTCTCAACCCCTAAAGCTTCTAATATGATTATTGATTTGAAAAAGGACAGCTGAGATCTTTGGACACCCAGAGGCCAGTGTCATGTCCAGTCAGTGTGACTGCCAAAAAGATAAGGGACAGAGATTTTTTAAAGAAGAAAATGAGATAGTCTAGGGCACAGGTTCTGGTATGAACAATGCTATCACTTACATTCCATGGCACATGTCAAAACAGGTATGTGCAGTCATATTAGTCTGCCACCTGAGGGTCTGGAACTTCCATAATGTTCAAAGCCATCTGGCTCCCTGGTCTTACTTGCAGGTAGTCATAACAAGTAGTGGTAGTGTGAGCTGTGTCGACTCCACCCTGTCCTCGTGTGCCTCAGATGTGAGCAAGAGAGAACAACCCTGGAGTGTGTGTGAAGTAGCCAGGCTTGACCAATAAATAGTGCAAGAACAATGACTCTGGTCATGTAGAGGTGCAAAGCTATTGGGTGGATATGCAGGTGTATGCTCAGATCCCCTTTGTAAAATTGCTATTTATGACCACATAACACTGCATGACTGGGTCCCCATCATCAGAATAAAGGAGACCCATCAGATATCAGAATCAGAGACAGACGCAAATGGCCAAACAGTGAACAGACACCAGAAGCGATGGTTATCATGAGAGCTACTGCCAAAAGTAGCATGGCTGTCTACCTGGGTGACTCCAGGCTTTCTGTGCAGAGGACAACTACCAAAAAGTAGATCCAACAGCCCCTTTTGCTGCTTAACCACCCAGCAATGTCTGTGAAGCTGCTGAAGCGTGGGCCATTTATGGTTTTCAATCTCAATATACCAACAGTTTTATCGCTCACTGAGATTTCTAAAAAAATTTTTTTAAAGAACATTTTTTTCTTTATTCAGCTGTTAGCACATTTAAGTTTGTCCTTCCTTTTTTTTGTTTAGATTCTTTTTGTTCATTATGACTTTTTTTTCTTATTTCTCATTGAAATATAAGTGGAATGTATAATTCCTTTTCTAATGTTAGGATTTTTTTTGTTATACAGAAAGGGGAAAAAAGGTCAAATGAACACAGGCTTTTGTTGATGACTTAGAACAACACCCAGATTTAAAGTTTATTATGAGGGGCTAGCTAATGCTAAGAGTGATTTTATTTGACATGTATGACAATTAACAGGTCAAGCAAAATGCAGCCTATCATTACTAGGTATGACTTCATTATAGAAATACAGTCGCAACTTGATATCCATGGGGGATTGACATCTCACGTTTTCCCACCTTGCAAATACAGTTATAGGTGAAATACCTATATGCCTCTGGCCAAAAAAGCCATTTGAGAGAGAGAGAGCAGTGAAAAGACTTTTTGCAGGAATACTTGTAAGAAACTGAGGCAGAATCCCATGTGGCCTAGTTGGTTGTGAGCCTTACATGACCAAGGCTTTGGCTGGAATAACATTTCTAGAGATGTCCAGACTGCATCAAGGAAATAAGGCTGACTTCATAAGGCCAATAAAAAAGCCCTTTGGAAAACTGGCCAGATACCCATCAGTAACCTTTCCTGATCCGTGGTAAGTAGCGAAGATCACTTACTGATGGGTCCGGGAATAGGAATGTGCTCAGGGAGCTCAAGAGAAGAAGAATTTACCCAATGTATA